>OFHS01000401.1:0-35202 GCA_900245855.1 Calvadosia cruxmelitensis
CAAGCGAGTACTCGCGGCCATCGTAGCTCGCAACTCGCGCCTATTTTAGCGATGGTGTGGCTCGGGCTTTAAGTCAGTTTGAATTTCCCGCGAATGCCTTCCTCGATCCAGTCCTCACTGCATGATCTGCCGTCCGTCGTAACAAGAACGTCGCGATCTTAAGCTCCCTACTATCTCGATGGACAGGCACCAATGTTGAATTAGTGATGAAGCAAGCTGTTCAGCGTCTGCCATTGAACAATTAAGCTACACGTCAAGAACGTCACCATCCTATGACACTGCGCTAGCATTGATGTTTATTATGATCTTTGTAAATAATTGTTAATTCTTTGTTCACAGTCATTCACGGCCTCTTTAGCCTATGAAATTATTATTATTATTCCTCTCTTTGATTTTGCGTAGGAGGGATTTCAGTCTTTACTTCGGCGTACTTGTGGTCTTTTATTTGAGAAGGATGCGGTTGTTAGGAAAATGGAGAACCTAGGAGAACAAGAGCTACCTTACCCGATTGCTATCCACGCTGAGAAGTTTCACCGAGGACGGTAAGAGCTCTATTGCTTATTCAAATTGTTTTTCTCGTGTGCATGTCCCATAGTCCTTGATCCCTGTGGCACAGCCATCAAGTGCAGAATCAACTGTTTAGGGGTCAAAGTCGTAAACAAGTTTGTGAACCCTCTTACCGAACTCGGTGAGCACAGACACCGGATACTAAGACACTTACAAATGCATCTGGTTCATGTTGATCTAATGGGCTTGTCAGAAACTTGACCGTTGCATAGTTTGTTTTTCTGAAGTCTATAGTGGCTGTTGCCAGAATACTGCGAGATCATTTTGCGTTGGCACTCAACCACCTGTGTATAAAGGCGGATTTTCATAACCCTAAAATGACACTTTCTTTCTTTCGTCGCTATACATCCACAGAATGTGCTTTGCTATACATCTCCAACAATATCTTGAAAGGAATGGACCATCGTTTTGTGTCATCATTAGTCCTTTTGGATTTATCAAAAGCGTTTGATTCAATCCAACATGATATTGTTTTGAACAAACTCAAGATGTACGGACTATCCTCAAGCTCGATAAACTGGATGAAGTCTTACTTATCTGGTAGGACTCAATTCGTCCAAGTTGGTCAGCTCACCTCCCATGAAGCGCCAGTGAGATGTGGTGTCCCACAGGGCTCGATTCTAGGTCCTCTGCTTTTTCTGATTTGTGTAAATGATTTACCAAACGTGATTAAATACTGTTCAATTGTCCAATTTGCCGATGATACTCAGTTGCTTTACACCAGTGATCCCAAGTCAAGAAAGTTTTATTCCGATACAGAAATGAACATTAACACCGACCTTGCAGCTGTGTACAACTGGTGTTGTGCAAACAGTCTCTGCATCAACAGTGCAAAAAGTAAATTAATGATGATTGGCCAGAGTCGTGTGCTAAAGACAACGCCACGCCCAAATATCAAGATCAAGCAAACCCCAATTCAGTATATTGAATCTGCAAGAAATCTTGGAGTACAATTTGATGCCGCATTTTCATTCAAAGACCACATTAAATCTGTCATGAAAACTGCTGCAGGTCGCTTGAGGAACATTGCCAAATTTTCACAAGATATGCCTTCTGCCACTCTGAAACTTTCACTGGAGTCATTTGCTATAAACCCTGCTTTATACTCTCTCCCGGTCTGGTGTTCAGCAAATTATAGTGACCTACAGAAAGTGCAGAGACAAGTTATCAATTGGGCGGCAAAGGTGTATAGTAGCCGGAAAGAGTTTGATCATGTCAGTGATGTCTTGGAGTCACTTGGCTGGTTATCAATCCATGAACAAGCCTATGTGCGCATTGCGATTGCTGCGAGAAAGTCATCCGAAGGACGTCTTGGAACAGAATTGAGTTCACTATTTAATCCCTGTTCTAAACCTTACTTCACTCGCTCGTCAACACAGCAAAGATTTGAACTGCCATCTGTCAAATCAGATCGATCAAAGCGCCATTTCGGGTATTGTGGCCCAAAAGTATTGAATGACACTCCAAATTCTGAATTTAAGAAATCTTATAAATCGTTCAATGTGTTTGTAAAATATCACGTTAATAAAACTGTAGAATGATAATGTTTAACCTTATAAAACTACTGTACAAATATTCCTGTTTTATAGGCATCAAGAAACGAACGTCAGCATATAGAAAAATTGTCAATTATTATGCATTTATATGTCTCAAATACACTACTATCTATCTATCTATAGAAATCAACTGTCCAGAAAGGTCGCCTGTCTATAAAGGTCATTTTCTCAGCTCCCACAAGTGACCATTATAGACAGGTTTCACTGTGCATGAAACGCCTAGTGGACGTTGGTTTAGTTTCTCTGAGGAATCATCTTTTAAGGTGCACATAGCCTAATAGGTGATTTGTGAGTAAAGTTGTAATGATTAGCACTTCTGGCTGAGTTTCATTCCATTTTTGACAAATTAAGGATTGTGTCTTTAGTAAGGTCTGCTGTTCAGTTTCATAAATCAAATGCAAATTTGTTGGTTATTTTTATGTTAATAGGTATTTCCTGATTGACTTCCATTTCGACAAAGAAGAAATAACAGCTCTCAAATATGAACTAAAGTTGGACCCAGATATACTTCGCTCGACGTTTGTTTCTCTTCCATTCCCATACGACATTACGCCACCAAAAATCTTGCCTGCTCATCGATGTTGGTCAAGCTTCCGCCCTCCACCTGGATGAATTCTGCTCACGAGATTACTACAGTGCAAGCTCTCATACAAGTGACGTTCACTTTAATATGATTGGAGACAGTGACAGATTGCCCTTGCTGCATCAAAAGACAAAACCAAAGTGCAAAACCGTGACCAGCCACTTGCTGGCTCATTATTGATCGCATGATATGCTCCTCTTGGTTCTGATAAATGACAGACATTTTTGTTCCTAGCATTGAAATGGTTGACTTCAACATTAGTATTGTGTCTCTCTTTTCAATTGTCCTCTAGACCTCTCTGCTATGTTCCATGTTCTTAGCTTAAAAATATTGTTTGCTTATAAACGATGTTAATGCAGGCATACAGTGAAACCTGTCTATAATGGTCGCCGCCTTCGGGACGTTAGGGAAGTGACCTTTAATCCTTTATAGACAGGTGGCCTTTCTGTCCAGGTTGATTTCTATAGAAAGCATCATTTTGGGGTTATGAAGAGTAGTCTTTATACACAGTTGGCTGTTCTATAGAGGTTGCCGCTAATACATGTTTGACTGTATCACTAACAGAACAGCGGAAATTAACATGCCATACAGGCTATATCACGGTACTGGGCCAAACGCCTTATCCTCTGAGCTCACTAAGATGTAATTTTGTCGAGAAGCTCACTGATTCCTTTGATTCAAGGTTATTTTCTTGTCATAGTGGAAAGAATTATCTTAGCAATCATGCAGCTTCTTACAATATCGCTCTAATGATCTCTTCTTCATTTGCAAGGTTTTTAGAAGCAAAGGCAATACTTGTGCATTGGTCTGCTAAAGCAGAAATCTTTGTCCGTGCACTTACATCTGTATATCTGATTTGTGTTATGAAGCTTTTTCTAAGACGCAGTGACCACAACAGATTGATATTTTCAAATCAATAGATCATCTGTTCTTACAAATACACTAATCTTGGTTTCACTAAGAGTACACCATACAATAATTAAGAAATACTGGGTGATATGCCCAAGAAAGTGCAGTGAATCTGACAATCGGCACACAATAATCAAGCGGTTATAACAGGTGTGCAAGCCCAAGACCACAAACCCCCAATATTGTCTTGCAATTGTCAGCTTATATGATTGACATCAATTACTTGGACACTTGAACTAACAAGGATGTATGGTTTGTCTAGTTAGCTCGCATCCAAAAAACAGAATTGACAATCAAGGTGAAGACTACTAAATTGTGCCAATAGATTTACAATGCTTCGAATTCATCGATTCTCTGCTTGGTGTGGCCCTGGCGGATCTGTCGCAGAGTCTTGTATTTGTCGCGACCCTGCTTGACATTCTCCTGATGCAAAGCGTCTTCCCTTGTGCTCTTTGTTTCGTCACGAACGGAGTTCAGCTGATCACCCAATTCCTAAACAACAACGCAAATATTTCGATCACATGACAACAAATGAGAACACATTTATGACAGCTTATAGTCCGGTCTGTGCAATAGCATATCTTGATAGTAAATGAACACTTGGTACATTGAAGAATAGCGTGATTAAAGTAAGACAGGAAGCTACAGTGAAACCTGTCTATAACGGTCCATTTTGGGAACTGAGTAAAATTACCCTTATACACAGGTGGCTGCTCTATAGAGGTGACCACCAATACAAGTTTGCCTGTACCTTTAATTGTTCCTGCATGCGCTTGTTCTTCTCTGCCTGCGACAAGAAGTTCAGTTCTTTCTGTTCAAGGTCAGGGTTCTCTTCGAGGTCCCCACCAGCACTGTCTTCTTTCATTTCCATCTCAGATACCATGATGTTGGCAGGCGTTGATGTTATTGCCTGGTACTTCTTGCGCTCGGCTTCTTGTTCTGCCTGAGACTGCTCCAGCTAGAACACCACAAAACAACAAGAATTCGTCATAATCAATCCGTCACAGTATACTCGTGATCAATGACAATATGAGTGCTGCTGAAAGAACACGAAATAGTACGTTACAGTCGTTGGATGCTGAAAAACTGATGACAATGATGATGATAATGATGACGGGATATCAAGTGAATTCAATTGGCTTATATTAGTCATATGCATTTAAATCAGTGACGTTGTAGTGCAAGCGTTATGTGATTAAGAGACGATGTGCCGCCTAGCCAATGCCAAACGTTCATATTATGCTTTGGAGTGCTCTGCATTTAAACATTTAACAAATGTGATGGCAACAAGTGGTGTGTTACTAATGCAATGTGTTTAGATGAAGTGTTATTGACAGAGGTTAGTATGAAATTAGTATCCAAACCGCTGAGTGATGGCCTTCAGATGTTGAAAATCGAACACGCACAACGTTGGACCTCCCTGCTGCATGCAGATGATGCTTGAAAAACAAGAAATTTGATTTCACCACAACGACCGTAGATAGGTCAGATTGTATTTTCTCGTACAATTAACAAGTTTTATAATTAAATAGTTGATTATTTGCAAATATTAGAACTATAATTATGATAATGTGAGTTTATGATAGTTTATTTTTTATTTTAACATGAGAAGTAGCTGCTCCTGGAGGCAGTGTAACTAAAATTTATGATGTCACAGCACACAAGGCTAATTCACAAAAGTCTGTTGATTTCGCTTTACAACAATGCTCTCCATGATTACAAAAACAAACAGAGGAAAGGATGTTTGTCATGTTCACAACATTTCAACTCTGAAACTGTGAGAGCAACTTGGTGCCTAGAGTTTCTTATGTTGAATCTCTTACTGCTTTAACTCAATGATTGCCAACTATTGCCTGACTTGTGTAATGAGAACCTGTCTCAACGGACCACCTGTATTCAGTATCCACTGTCTTTTCTGCTTGAACGGTATCCATAGTGGCATACAGACACCGTTGCTACGTTCATTACAACAAAATGTTTGTAAATAAAAAGATCATAAATTCAATGCGCAGGAATGTCCATGAACCTCATACTCGTGCTGATGACAAACAACATCTCTAAGTAGCCTCAGTTTCAGGCAGATGACAAAGCAAACACTTAGCCTGATTTACATCCAGCCATGCGATGGTAATCACAAACAAACCTACCTGTCGTTGGAGATCCTGAGCTTCTCTCTCCTTACGGTTGGCCTCTTCCTCGAGCTTTTTGGCTTGTTCAACTGCTTCTGTAGCTTGTCGAGCCTGCAGAAGATGAGCAACGCTTTAAATGCATAAAAAAATAATCTTTTATAAACAGTGTCTCAAACCTCAGGTAACGTTACTTCAGATTATAAATGGAAACAACATTAGCGAGCTAGCGGTTGTTAACTACATTGCTGGAACTGGAGACGTCTGAGACTGTCAATAAAAGAGATAGCTTGATCGACGGTCAAACTGTTCACATTGTTAGAAAAGTGAGAAGCATTCAACTTCTACTCAATGCTTTTCCTTGTCTTGTTTTCTCCCCGGAGCTTGTTTTCTACTGTAGATGAAAGCAATATTACGTCAACTAAAGTGTTGCTACTTGCTAGGCTACTTAGATGATCACAAATCTGTGCTACAAGTTTCGCTATCTTCTGTTGAGAAAGTTGCCAGCTATGAAACTAAATTTCATAATCAATTTATAATCCCATACCATGTCCTCCTTCTCTTCCTTCTCTCTCAACGCCAATACTTCAAATTCTTTACGGCGAGTTTCGGTTTCCTCACGCAGCTGCCGGATCCTTGCTGCTTCCTCTTCTGCATGAAGCCTCTTGGCTTCAAGACTTGACACAGCTTCTTCAGAGCGCTGCAGTGCTACAACAAGAGAACCAACATCACGTCAAACAGCAGCTGATGCAACACCAACATTCCTTCCCAGCATCTAAGCACAGAGGTAACAATGCCTACCTTCTTGGGCCGTCCTGGCGTCTTCTTCGTATTTTTTTAATCTAGCTTCTAATTCTCTTTTCTCTCGTTCTGCCTCGGCTCGTGCTTTCTTTTCGCGTTGAATGTTATCTCTAATCAACAAAGATTCAAAGAGGACTTCCACAATACAAATACAAAATGCATGTGTACATCATAGCTATTTCATTGCGGTTAACAGCAACTGGTGCCGACCTGTCGAGTTCCTTTGCTCTCTTCTCCTCTCTTGCTTGAGCTTTCATTTGTTGCACCTCAATCGTGTCAGGTTTCCTGCGGCGCATGTATAACTCATGATTTCCCATACACAGAGCAAGGATGCGTTTGTTGATGCGCAGACGGGGAACATTGAACACGAAATCCTGCAATTCAAGAAGGAATAATTCTAGGTGATCTAGCACGGCTGCAACACAAAGATGCCACATGCATATAGCTGTGACTAGCCGATGAAGCAAATCACGACAGGTGCTAGAACTGGAGCACGCCAGATAAAATGTTTTTATTAGGAAAAACCCTACTTCCAAAGATTCCTCTGTGACATGAGGATGTTTTGCTCATCTGATAAAACAGCTACAGATACCGACATTAGCACCACGGTCCCAGCTATAGTGAACAGCGCTACACAGAGGATGTTAGTTACCGGTGCTTTTCGATCGATTGGCTTGATAACAAACTTCTTGTCATTAAAAGAGATATTCCTGATTTCACTCCATGGGAAACCAATTCTTGGCGTAAGTCTGCAACAAACAAAAAAACAACTTGGTATTCCTAAAGCACAACAATCTCATGGTAGCATGATGCTGTTCATACGGACTGAGAAATGATTATGCCAGTGGTGAATTAGTGATATCTTAACTACCTTTACGGCTGAACCGTTTTCTCGCCAATCAATCACTAGCTCTGACCACTGCCCTCACAAAAGGGTTTATTTAGATAATCCGACACTTTTACTTTGGAAGTTGGAGCAAGGTCTATCGCTGGCAAATCAGCTAAAAATTCATTGCTTCACCATGTGAAATCCTGCGGTTCGATCACACATATGATACATTACATTAGGAATATAAATACATGACTTTATCATGCATTTTGCATTTTTCAATCAATCGTTTCATGTCTACTCTTCAAACTCAAGATTTCAAGCATGCACTGATTTTCTCTCAGTTCAGTTTTTGTGACCATCTCTGTGCCCTAACTCCCGAGTTCATGATATGTTTATTTTAAAAACATGCATGAGTGAAATTGTTTCATTTGTAAATCCTGTTGTATTGCTTTATTTGATGGTTTTGTTTACTTGAGAGCCCTGGGAAGTGCAGGATACATGTTTAGCAGGCCACCTTTTCAAATAAAGTCCATGATAATGGGATGCAGTTACATCAGTGCTACAATGCACAAACTTACTTGTCTGATTTTTCATAGATGTTCAAGCCAAGAGCGTCAACGCCAAGGAAAAGCTCAGTACCATTCTTGTTCTTGATATCAAAATAATTGACACCGTACATTTCAAGATCCTGAGCAATCTTCAAGTATTCGAGAACGGCGTCTTCCCTGATGAAGATAAAAACATCCATTGAATATTATCATCATCAACCAATCTCGACAACACAACACAGATAATAACACAATGCTAAATTGGTCTTGTTTTGATCGCATGGGTGAGCCGTACCTAAGCATGCCTGTGTGTTCTGCCCACCAATTCATTATACGCTCTTCCCACTGTTGCCTGGTCATTTGATGTTGCTCGTAGACCCTTTAAAATCACAAAAGAAAATCATTCAGCATAACGACGGGTATCTAGCACCACAGCAAACAACTAACTAGCTGCAATACAATTGTCACTATAAAAATTTTGCACTCCATCGTTGCCGTGGTTATCGGCAACTGCCAACATGTCATCTGAACAATATAATCAACATTAAACAAAACCTGATTGGGTAAAACATTTCAAGTGCAAGTTGATAATGCTTCTGAGGTTAAAAATTCTCATTATTCAAACATCACAAACCTTTCAGGTAGCAATCGGTCCTTGGAAAGGTAGCCAGGTTTGTGTGTGGCTTCATCGTAATCCAGATACTTGACTTGCGCCTGAATTGGTAGAGAAACGAATGTCAAATGCTTTCGATGTTGCAGCAGGATACTATCATCCATAATTGTCCATTGTTCTCTCTCAATCAATTCATTTATAAGCTCTGATAAACAATGTATTTCAGACATTATTGTTTCATTCGTTTGGCATTGAATCTCATTATATCTAGACATCCACTTACTGCATAGGAAGCCAGAAGAACAGACGTCTCTGGTGGACAATAGACGTCATCTGACAGAATGGCTTCTTTGACTTGCATAAAGAACAAACGCTAAAAAGCAATACACTCACATTAGAAATAGCATATCAGATGAGAAACCGTGGCGTCAAAACACACTTTCAGAACTAAACAAAAGCCTCACCTGTGTCACATCCTGAATGAGCTCCTCGCCGACATCTTCAGGGAAGAATTTTGCTCTAAATTTGAATTGCAAGGGGTCCTCCTTCTTGACA
The DNA here is from genome assembly GCA_900245855.1 of Calvadosia cruxmelitensis. Classification (NCBI taxonomy): domain Eukaryota; kingdom Metazoa; phylum Cnidaria; class Staurozoa; order Stauromedusae; family Kishinouyeidae; genus Calvadosia; species Calvadosia cruxmelitensis. The sequence continues at coordinate 9,091 of OFHS01000401.1, forward strand.
TCTTGTTGATTGACCTGAGAAAAAGCAGATAATTATTTCAAGTTAACGCTTTGCACAGAATCTTCGCTGCAGTGGAAAATATTTCAATCAAAAAATCCCAGATCAGAAGGTAAGTAAATGCACCTTTTTATTCAACTTCAACCAAGTCACAAGGTCTTTCTGATCGGTATATTGCAGACCAAAGAACCAGATTTCTCTCAAGCCAATGGTCTTCACCACCTGATAGGGCAAAGGCACAAAACCAAATGAGCAATTACAAGCGTTCCAAGTTCAGTATGGTTTGCACATGTTTGTTGGCGGATCCTGTAGACACCAACCTGGTCAAACAACTGCTTGCCAGTGGTACCCGCCTGGATCGCGAACTCCAGTTCAGCGTCCATGGTGGTAACGCGTACAGCAATCTGTAAACAAAAATTAAGACCAATAAGCAATGTCCATTAGCACCTCTGAGTCTGTTTATCATTAAACTGGTTGTATATTTTCTTGCTGATGGTGTAACATTTAGAATTGACATTTGTGTGTCACATTTTCAAATCAGAAACAGTTGTATTGCCAGCCACAGCAAGAAAGGTAAGCGAGCTGATCATTGGAAGTAGACTCAATTGAAGTCTGTGGATAGTCAAATGTTTGTGAAATGAGGAGACTTTGTGGTCTTGTTCTCTTGTTGGATTGGTTTAAGGATTGAGGAGACAATAGGTGTGGGGCCAAGGGGGCAAAGTAAGCGGGAGGGGTGGATGGCGTTGATACCGCTTTAAACTTGCAGGATCCGCGTAAACAAATAAACGGAGATCTCCCCTTGTAAAGAATAACAGTAGCAGTCAACGGCGACACGATTAAGGGCACGGGATCAAACATAAACAGGGCACGGAATAACGGGATGGCAAATAAACCAATCTCTATCGGCTACGGTATAAATATTTGACGAAGGAGCCTAGAGATCTTGCAGCTTGGGAGGCTGACTCAACAAAGCCCTTCAAAAGCGACCAGCAACACGATAGCCAGGTTTGTCTTCTGACGCGCCCGTTGAATCTTGTTACTAAACGGATCTTAAGAAATCCAGGACAACAAGCATGGACAAATAAGGAGAAACGACGATGCCTTGGCAACAGCATCCCACATGACGACAACGAACGCCACACGTCATACCGGATACCATGCAGCGATTGTGCACACACATATGACTCAAACGATAGCTGTGACAGACAAACCAGGAGCATAGAGAGGGTCACACCCAGAGACACGAAAAGAGCCGGAACTACAGCGACACCTCTGTTGGATCACAAGCTTGAAAGTGGGACCGCCGAGAAAAATTAAAAAATTATTATTTCAACTGCCAAAACAGACGAACGGTGAATAACTCAGGAGAGACAACTATCAACGTCTTATTCTGGAACAATGTCAGATCTAAGTCATCACTTGCCAGCGCCTTGCTGGAATAAACTGAAGCTTGGACGAGGCACCATATCGACAAGCAATAATCACAACCACTAAAATTGTTTACAGCCCAAAATGACAAGCATGATCTTCCGGTAAATCAAACACATTTACGAACGCCACATAAAGCTGAGAAATAAATGCCTCCTACAGCATAGAAATAACTGCCTAACGTTTATTATGAAGACGAAAAGACTCACCGCTTTCGGCATTTTTGTTGTGAAACAAACGAACTCCCAGGCTCCCTGCAAAAAGCCAAGAATATGTCACAACAAAAGGTAAATTATCAAATAAAAACTACAACCCTGCAACGGCAACTCTACTTTGCAACAGTACATTGTCAACAAGAGCACATCAAGGAAGCAGTTTCAGACATCAATTAGGCGACGCTGCCATTGGAAATTGGGTAAATCAGCGCTGTTGAAAAGCCAAGCCGCAAGCGCATCATCTCACGTCGCCATCAGAAATAAAAATTAAAACTACTTCAAAAGCATAACATCACCTTAACAATGAATCCCAATAGTTGTCCTACTGGTTAAAGCAACGGTACCAAGCTTCAACTCCAAAAGAGACACCAAAAGCAGAAGTTGGTGTTGGTTGAGTGAATGTGCTCCAAAATGGTTGAACGCGCGAGACGGGCGGAGGCCAAAGCACTTGCACAAGTCTAATGACGTCACTCGTGCCCAGGTGCCACTCTCGTGAGTCACCCAACTGAATCGATATACATCTAAAGCCAGTATGTGTCATGTACTTTTCTAAAAATAGGCACCACTCGATGCATGCCAATTGATTTTCATGACTACAGTTCTGACTTAAAGTTGTCTTCCTTGTAATTAGAAGCCGAATGAACAATTTGTATCAGATAAATTGAATAAGCAGTGAGTTTTCTTTATTGACATGCTTGTATCAACTGCTGTTATAACTACTTCTATACTTCAATGTATCAAACTATAAATCTAGGACATCCCTAACCAACACGATTTTGTCAGTCCCTATGAGATGATCCTGACAATGTATTACTTCCTTAATTCACAGCATTACTTGCCCATTTAATTTAGCAAAATTATTATCATAATCACAAAATTAAACCTGAAGTTTGATTAGGATTCTACGAGCCATTGGTCAGAAACTAGGAAGTCATTGTTATCAGTGGCTGATCAACGATAACAAGACCCGTCAATGGTCACCAACCATTTCCTTTCTACTGCATTAATAATACTGCTATTGTGGTAAATCTTGTTTTCATTGAGCGAACACATGCGCCGTGTGAATGAACCAAATAAACTGAAGTATTACGTAAGTCATAATATTGTTACTTTTAACTGTCTGTGTAATAGTATCTTAATTTTCATGCATGACTGATATGACGAAGAAAATTAACAAACAAGTAAACAAACAAGCAAACAAATAAACAAACAAACAAAAAAAAACAGATAAATTACTGTAATACACACATTTGACAAGAGGATTATGACCCTACTCGGACTCCTCTTGCAAAAATCGAAGTACGACAGCGTTCTCGTACAGTGAAGGCAAAATAGACAGGTAGTATTCGCGTAATACCATGCTGCAATTCCAACTCTACATAGATGACAATGACCGGCATTTTCATCCGTCAGAGCTAAGAATATAATTCGTGGCCACATTCAGGTTTCATTTCACCTTATTCACTTCGGTCGCGCAAATAATAATTAGCATAACAACAACAGAAATCATAAATTCCAATCCCTTCACAAAGAGTCTTCACTTTGGTGGAATCTGTCGTGCAATGGCGCAGCCAACTCCAAGGTGTTAGTCCTGCTCAACAATTTTCCAGCCGGGACCTATGCTAATCTAATATGTCATCTCGTTTTGCCACTGTTGTGAGCGCGCTAATTGCAATGATGCGTTTCAAATAAAAAAGCTTGCTAACATATCGAGAGAGAGAGAGTTGAGCAATGTTGCCGTTTCTTGTCAACAAAACTCTGCACAACGCAGTCGCATGTCTTTGCAGTCAGTTTCCAGCAGTCCTGCTCGCTCACTCTTGCTCCTCAGAAGCACTAGACGCCAATTGTTGGACCGCATGGAATGCCGAAACAATAGCGCAATGCCGCCATGCGCAGTCCCAATGCATTTCGGTATGTACAGCAAGTGCGTTGACCTCTGACACCGGTGAAGACGCCAGGAAAATCAGTGCTTTGTTTGCAGCGCAATCAGCCGTACTCTTGTCAATGATGGTCAATTTAAAGGATTGTTTTTGGCTGTAAAAGTTGTAGAGTTCAGCTAAAAAACCACGTGCATAAATTTTTGTATCCCGTCATGCATTGGGACTGCGTTTCGCCCATTTAGTGACTTCAGTGAACTCGTAGGACCTCCGAAAGGGCAAAAGCGACCTAGTTTGAAGCCATTGAAAGCAAAAAATTGCCTTGAGGATTTTGAAAATATCATTATCTCATTCACTGGAAATACCAATTTCGACTGAATTTCATTTGGTCCTGCTCAGCAGGACACGCAGGACCGCTATCTACGCCACTGTCTGTCGGTCTTACACGTCGAAGCAAGGAGTCCATGCGAAAAGCACGTGGTCCGTGGGATGCAGAACAACTGACATTTAGTAACCTCGATAGTCAGGCGAAGAAGACGATGAAAGCCTGGCAATTTGGACTTCATGTGAGCGGGTCTAATTCGTGCTGTTCACTCTCACTCGTCTGCCACTAAAGTGATTACTCCCTGCAGTTCCAGTGTTTTGTGATCTTATGATACGAGAGGCCAGCACACGGAAGGTGAAGAAAGTGTTGCTTATCCGATCAAACAACGCAATGTCGCAATTGATCGATAAGGTGCCGGGAACTTGTGCTCAGCGTTGCCAAGCAGCTTTATCAATCACCGGAGGAACGCATTTACCAAGCGGGCAAACATATTCGAATTTTGGTCGACTTTCTGCGTCGATTGACGAAGTAGTTTCTGCGTCGTTTCGCAGTTGAATATGAAAGAAACGCTATATTGACATCGATAAAAATCGACCAAACTGACGTCGATGCACCGATTCGATATCGACACTTGCGTTTTTATATATTTCGCTTGCGGATTTTACCTTTTGTATAATTTCCATGTGCCATTTTACAGTTTAATAAACACAAAATTAAGACAACACCGCTTACTTCTTTCCAGAGAGGAACTTGGGAACGTCAGAGTTGAGAACTTTGATGCCTTGTTTTTTGCCAGCCGAAGTTTTGATTGACGTGATCATATCTTTCACTAATCCGATTGGCTGGCGCATGGATGAGTTGCCTGGTTGCGGCATCCGAAACCAGGTTCGTCGTGTGGACAATGCGCGGGAAAATCCGAAATTCCCAATGTTGAGTTTTGATCGGCGCGTCAACCAAATTTCGACTGTTGAAATTGCATTGTCGAATTTGGATTGATGCCTCAACGCAAAAACGATCTCTTGCTTTGCGGCGTCGAGGCTCGACTTGATATCGATACGAAAACGATTGCTTGGTCGACGGACGACGCGAATTCAACTGCGAATCGAATGAATAAGTTTGCTCGCTGGGTAGCCTGCGTGACTGACCGCCTATAGGCTATACGAAGAGCATGCAATCATGATGCAATCAAGCAGGATTGGCCCAGGATCTCCTTTGCCTTGTATTGCCAGCGCCATGACGTCACCTGGTTTCTGACGCAACATGTCAAAAAGTGTCAGATTATCTGTCAAATTACTAGGATTCTGAACAGCCACGAAATCATTCTACGCTATATTCTTTCAGTCCAGTAACCGAGTCCTTCCTTTATGGAATTCCTTACCGATGATATTGTTACCTCTGTTTCATTTTCTGTCTTTAAACGTTGTTTAGATTCTGTAAATTTATCGCGCTTTTGTAAATGTTATTAGGCTGCACGCATAGTGCAAGCAGTTTTACTTTCCTGTGCTTGCCTGTCAATCATTGTTACTTATGTTTAACAAATGAATCAAATCAAAACAACAACAACATACAACAAAGGGAATTGTGCTTTGCAAGCGACGAGAGCATAATTTGCTTCGCTCAGAGTCGCCACAATATACATGACCAGAACTACAAAGGAATCAAGCAAAGCTGGAAACATTTCATTGCAAGAAATAGGCTATAAATATCACTCTATGAAAGCCTGGTTGAATTAACAGGTGCATTTAGGCAATTGCATCGATTGACAGCCATCGATTGACAGTCAGTCAATCGAGTGTAATTGCACTGTCCCTTGATTTGGGCCAGGGGAGCAGGGATTCAAAAGCATTCAGACAATTCCAGTTGTCCTTCGGCGACTTGCCAGAGTTTCCCCTCTTCCCCTTTGTTATGATGTAACAGAATATCTAGTCCGTCCTGGTTCCCATTGTTCAAGGTATTTGCCATTGTCTGCTCTGTTGTTTTCCACAGCGTCTCCACATTTTCTGGAGGGGGATGGTCATGTGACTGCAACAACAACAACAAGAGTCAATTCATTCGCTAAGTCAGCAGCACAACACAATAAGATGAGAAAATGTTGCTGATAGTGACAACCAATGTCTCGTAGCACTTGTTGCTTGGCAATATCAGCCTGCAAGCTTGACTAGTGTTACTACATACACGAAAGAAGAGGGCGAGAGAGAGAAGGGTGGTTGACCATAGCACTGACATCCTCTGTGCGCGCTTCCACCGAAAGAGACGCATGAGATACAAAGACATCATTTTACTACTATCGGCATTGGATAATGGATAATGTGCAAATAGCGAAATCTTCAGCAAGTACTTAATGCACTTCTGGAAAGTAGAGCTGATTTTCAAATTTCTTATTGTGCTCTATCACTACTTCTGGGCTAGCGCTATCTCACTGTAATTTGTAAAATATTCATTTTGGATCCTTAAAGTGGGGTGCATCTACACATCAATGGTATTTTGAAACTCAGGTTGCGTATAAAGTCATGTGAACATGTCTGGCTGCCCAGGGCATCAACAGTTGACAAAAGTAGCACATACTCTCGAAACACGTGCGAGTAGCAAAAACATAACAGACTCCAGGATGCCACTTTCTGCATGCACAGATCAAGAACCACGAGTGGACGCGAGTATATTCTTTGCTGTAGTAGTTGGCCAAAGCAGTGAAATGGACAGACTGGACGAGCAATCAATTCCATACCAACAACCAATACAGCTAAGCCCATGAACTGATTTAGCTTCGTCTGAATTGCTTCTTGTTTAATTGTTTTACAGTTGCGGTGTTGCTAGCTAATGAAAATAGTGAGTGCATGACAAGACACATGAAAATTTGTGCTTTCGCTACTCCTGTCGTTTCCACAGAACGTGTGACCAGGAGATTTTTGAACAGAAATACACAAAAGCCATACATGTGTCGAAAGTTGACGAAAATATTTCATCAGTTACCATAATTACATAAAGAATCAACTTGTGTTATGAAATATACGTCATCATTTTGTAGATTGTGCAATCTATTATTGCCCTGTGGTCTCTATGCAACCTTGGGAAAAATCAGTTTATTAGGAAAACCTGATTTCTGATGATAGACAATTTTATATGGAATGCCATTTACGTTTCGCAAAAAGATATTAATTTTATACGATCTGTGATGCTCTGACTAATACAATCAGAGGCCTCAAAATCAAGTGCTACAATGAAATCTGTCTATAATGGTCACCTTTGGGAGCCGAGGAAAATGACCTTTATAGACAGGTGGCCTTTCTGTCTAGGTTGACTTCTACAGAAAGAGTCTTTTTGGGGTATGAAGAGTGGTCTTTATACATAGGTGGCTGCTCTATAGAGGTGGCCACTAATACAGGTTTGAGTGTAATTGCTCACCCTAGTGAACACAATGCCATAGCAAGATGAGAGCTTAAGCTCAAGCCACTATATATCACACGCATAGTCACTGAATGCCAACATACCGTATCTTGCAGAGACGTGCTCAGAGAATTTCCGATCTTTGATTTATCCTCATCATTGTGGTCAACTAGCGTTGACGTGTCAGTTCTCTCGTCATAATTATTTATCGTAATAACTCCAGAAGTGGAGAGGTCCTCCCTCTCAGGAAATCCATCATGCAATCTCACTTCTTCTGCCTCATCTCCATTATAAGCCATACTTAAAGCTGATGAAATAGTGACATCCGTGTTAATAGGTTGCATATCACTTGACTCTACAGCCACCATGTCTTTGTCAACAGAAGAAACTGGATCCTGGACGTCCAATCTCGGAGGCAGGTCATCATGGCTAGATGGCAACAGGATTTCCATTGGTTCACGTGGGCTCAGAGTGCCATCGTCAGGCGACATCTCACCACCACTGTCAGAAGATGTTCCTGCACCATCTTTTACTTTGACCCTTTGCAAAATCTTATCCACTCGTTGCTTGGTGGTCTCAGGGTCGGGAGAGACAGCTCTAACCTGCTGCAGAGAAAAGATATTAACATTGGCTAATATCCATTTCACGTATAACCTTGAAGAAACGACAGTGTGTTCATTGACTAGGAAATTACTTGTGCACTGTTAGATAGATAGATAGTTTACTTAATCATGAAATAAGCGAGAAGAATACAAGGTAGGGATAAATTAAACAGTCTAGGTTCACATGATCAGGGTCGCCCCTTAACACCTATAGTGCCGGCGTTTATCACAACGTGACTCATCACTGGCCAAACATTTCTTGGCAAACCGCATGAAAAGAAATGGCTTGCTTTAAGTTCAATTTTCTAGCGCTTTGCTTTTTCAATGATCATAAACAACATGCTCCAATACTTTTGAAAAAGGTAGTACAGTATAGAAAATAATAGGTTTGTAATTTGAAAAATTATACTGATCTCCTGATTTGAACAAAGGAATTACTTTGGCACATGAGACCGAAAGATGTGACCCTGGCTTCGGGTACGTCACGTTTCGGCGCAGGCGTTTTGGCGCCTGATCGCTTTGACGCCAGGACGTTTTGGCGCAGGTAAATCAGTGCGAAAAGCTGTGCAAAACACAACGAAAAGAGACCGCGAACTTGTGAACTGATGATGTCTTTTGCGGAAACCAATGCTTAATTTGTGAGTAGTTTCCCTTACGACAACTTCATTATAAATACAATACTGTGTAGTGGACATTACCTGCTACGAGGCAGGTAATCTATTAGCAGGCACAAATACTACTGAATAAAATGGACCATGATGACCTATGCAAATATCCACAGTGAACACCAAGACAATAGCTGCAAACATTGATGAATGTCATTCACGAGGCACATGGAAGCAAGAGGATACCAACTGACCTCTTCTACTGGCTCAGGGACCAGCTCAGCAGCGACAGCTGGCCCAGGGGAAGCCCCAGCTGACTCAATGCCATCCTTCTTGCCGGCTACTTTGGCCATAATCATTTCAACGCGCTGGAAGAAAAAAACAATTTGTGATTAAGTTGGTAATAAAAATTGGATGGCAAATCAAGTGGCCAAATGCAGTCCTGATGCATTTTGAAATTTAAGCTACCTGTACTACAGTCACATGTTATTGGACTGAAATCAACAATCTTGACAGCAACGGCACTTTCTTGTGTTAAAATCAGAAGCAAATGGAAACTGCATTTACAGTTCTGCTTCTATTCTCCTTACAAACGATAATTCGTTAATGGAAGCACTAAGGATATTGGCATCACTAGAGTTATTCTTGAATGCCGATTATTATACAAAACATCCAGTGTTTAAATCAATCGATGAGCAACACCCTGGTGAGACTTCTTCTTGCCACGAAACAATCATCTTGCCATTGTGTATTTCCCATGAATTTCTCTATTCTGACTTGCGTGGCAATAATCTTGTTAAAAAGGAGGCGATATTAACCCTTGTCCTACTATTGACGTGTATACACGTTTTCGAAACAGTTCAAAAGCAGCAACATATAACCAATCACATAGCTAGTCCCTAGCGATCAACCAATCGGCAATCGCTAAAGCGGCTTCAAATCGTCATTTAACTAGTTCTATGAGCAGGACATGTCTTAAATTGCCAGGATAAGAGATATGGTAGTTTTTGTGTATTCTTGCTCTCTCTTCTGTCACCAGCAGATTAATTCGCTCCTATTATCCTGATTAAGGTGATATTAAATTTAGATTCCTCTTCAATCAATGCATTGCTCCATGATCTGCTGTGGATTTGGGTACTGATTCAAAGATTCTTTTTTGTTTCAATAGTGCAGTTCGTTCCGGTAAACCTTTTAATCCAATCATTTTGTGCAGGTCATGTTCACATCTCTCAAGAAGAAAAGAGGCAAAAAGCGTCAAATCTGCCTTCCACTTATGCAAGATAAAGAACCAATTAATTCTGAAAATATAAATTTAAAATTGCTGGTAAAAAAGGTGCAATCCACATTGTCCTTTTCGTCTACTTCTGCAAGTGTACTCACCTTAGTAGAGAAGCAAGCTAACAGTGACCAAACCCCAATTACTTCTTCTTCAGTTGAATGTGAGTTATCTGCAGCTAATATTGCTAATGATGCAATGAGTTGCCTTTAGATCTAGACCATTCAACTACATCTCCTGGTCTCCTGTTGTCGCTGACTTGTCGATAGAATTGGCATGTGATGTAACATGTTGCTATATTTGATTTATGTTAATACTGGCTATTGCAGCCACGGCAGTTGTTGTTGCTTTCATATTCTAGGAGACAAGCAAAGAGCCTTCACGTGGCGTCTCCTGTGAGTATTCGTGGTCGGAAACCAATCTTGCCAGATCATTTTTTGTGTCAAAATAGCTAAAATTTAGACGATTTCAGGGGCAGAATATCAAAAAATGCCAGCAGCTTCCGGAGGCTTCGCTTGGATCAAATTGGCTCAGCTTGAGACATGGGTATATATAAAATCCTGTATCCGCTCCTGAACACTATGGATATTCTGCAAACACAGATTCGCAACTGGACATCTGTCTACGGCACGAAATCAAAAGGCTTTCCGATGCAATCTCAGACCACTGGTTGCCCCAATAAGATGGCTTGGTATGAGGAGGTCACGTGACTGCAGCCAGGGTTGGTTGTCATGGCACCTGCATGCTGCTCTGCCAGACGTGTTGCTATGGGCACGCATGATCATATCAGGCGTGATTTCAATGCACATTTAGCACCAAAGAATCGCCATTGTTAGCTAATTGAATCAAGGCTACTTGCGGTAGGGCGCAGCACCACACAACTAAACAATTGACGAATACAAACACTACAATTAGATTTGTCAACAACAGAAAACACACACGCAAAAGCAATCAATTTGCACAATCACAAAAAATTCACCGGCTAAAAGCAACGCACATAATCTCTTACCTTCTTCCTTTCTTGCCTTGCTTCTTCCTCGATTTTCTTGTTGTGTTCGCGTTCGGCAGCTCGTCGTTCTAGTTCCTCTTTGGCCTTTCTCTCGCGCTCTTCTTCCTTTCGCCTGTTTTCTTCGTCGGCCTGCTCTTGCTCCTCTCTCTCCTTCCTGGCTCGCTCAGCTGCAGCCAATTCATCGCGTTGTTTAGCTTCACGTTCAGCTTCCTCGTCCGCTGCTGAAGTTACACTGATCGCAACAACAGTTGTACTAGGTTCTGCTGATGTTACTTCGTCTTTGTCAACATGCTTTTCCTCGGCGTTAACATTTGTTTTAATCGTTGTCGTCGTTTTAGTTGTAGTCGTGGTGGCCTTAGCTGTCCCAGGTGCCCTGCGGATGACTTTCTTCTTCTCTTCTGCCGGCGCCTCAGCACGGCTGGACTTGGTGGCAGGGCTCGTCTTGCTGCTGGACTTGCTCGCAGGTTTAGTAGATGGTGTCTTAGCTCTGGTTGTAGTCTTAGTTGTAGTCTTGGTTGTAGATGCAAGGCTACTCAACGACCGAGCTCTTTCCTGTGCCGGCTTTGCCTTCGTACCGGCAGAGGGCTGTAGGTTCTTCCTGAGTGGTGGTTTGGATGTCGCTGCAGGGACGCGGGGCTTTTCTGCTACTCCTCGAGCCGTACATGATCCAAACGCAGATTGAGGCCTGCCAGATTGTGTTGGTCGAGCACTGGACAATCTCGCGCTGCTGCTTCTACCTCCTAGCGTTGCTGACTTGGTACCAGACGAAGAGTCAGCAGGTGCAGCCTGCTGCTTGGAATGGTACAGGCTAGAACGGGGACGGTGCATGGCACTGCTTGGACGTTTTGGTAAATCATCTTTCGCAGTGAAGGAGCCAGTCTTTGCACGGTTGTTTGGGGAAGATATGTCAATCGATCGGGAGACATTGCGTGCTTGTCTCAGGTGTGATAAGTTAGACGTCGATGCAGAAAAGGGCCTCGGAGAAGAACCGAAGCTCCCTCGAGAAGGCACTCTGGTCGCTTTCGGTGACGTAGATTCTAACTTCTTCAACAACGCTGTTCGTTTAGCATTCTCTTCAGCAAGTAACTTTTTTCTCCGTTCTTCAAAGGCAGCCCTTCTTTCTTTTTCTTTCTTTTTGAGATCGAGTACTTTCTGCTGTCGCAGTTTCTCCGCACGAGCTTGTCTTTCTTGCACCGTCAAAGAGGCGTAGGAATGAGTGACAATTGGACTCGCAGGCTTCTTGCTGCCTTTGCCTTCCTTATTCTCTGCTGCAGTTACATTTAATTGACCGTTGTCATCGTGCTGATTCGCCTCGCCACTAACGTTACTGGTTGTTTCTTGGCTTTCGCCAGCTGCGTTGTTGTTAGTCGCCGAGCCAGCGGCTGCAAGAAACACCGCGAAACTGACACGATCTCGAACAATCAATACAACCGAATTTTAAATAAACTTGCTTTCGAACGATAGAAAGAAACCATTGGTTGTTGATAGGACTTACCTTGATGTTGCTCTTGGCGTTCCTGATCTGTTGCTTGTTGGAAAGATGCAATTGCAGGAGAGGCGGCAGCACCTTCGTCCGCCATCTTCAATCCATCGAACGCAAACTCAATGGCTTGTTCGCAAGTGAGATGAGAGATTGCCAGCCGCAGCAACTTCACACCTGTCTTTAATCAGGTCCCCCGCAAGCCCCAAAGTTCTGCAGGGGCTCCACTCGCAGCAAAACGTAACAGCCAACGATGCGACTTCACTACTGCCATTCAGTCCTTTGCCGAGTATGAGTCATGGAGCGTAAGATTGAAATCTGTGTGCTTAACGTAAAGTTCAAAAGCGAAAAAAAAACAATAACTGCAAATGCTACTGATCTTTTGATCTGGTTCAGAGGAAATCAGTCACAGCAACAAAGCAAGTGAAGCGCGGAACGATGGATAAGAAGCGTGGCACACGACTATCAAGATCACTGCTTCTTTAGACACAGCACGAAGCAGATATATTTTACTCACAAGAAAGCGAGACCGCACATTCTCTACACCCCTAAGGCGACACCAAGCGGGGAGGTTCTGTAGGCAAATAGAACTCTAGAAGTTTATTGTAGACCAACAAAACAAACCGTACAAAGTTATAAGCTAATAGGATTAGAAGTGGGGAAAACAATGGCCATATTCACATTTTAATACTTGGCTTAGTAATTTGTGGCTTACGGCGTGGACACGCATTTTTAGGTTCATTTCCATTCTAATTCTTCACATTACATGCCTTGTAATTTATTGCATATAACATCCTTAAAGCTCTAATTTGATAGTTCTCATATCGAGTACCGATTCCATTATCCCGGAACCCATCAGTTCGAGCTCCAAATCCCCTGCCCCCTTGAAAGAGAAGGAGCTGCTACTTCCAGTCGTTCAATCATATCACCAGACGGAGGAGTGGTCAGTTGCGTCATCTTTAATATTCCTGGTTAATTATTCATCGTCATTGCTAATTATACACCTTGTGACGTCAACTCAATGCGGCCATTCATTTTTGGTGTCGAAGAACAATCAGGGAGCAATCAGGGAGCGGTAAATAATTTTGTTCAGTTCTTTGTATTTATATAAAGTTATATAACTATTTTAACCTTTGGGTCTCCCGAACAAACAAACAAATTTGTGCTTAGGGATGACCCATGATCATATCATGTAACCAAATTACTTGCCATTCACACTTTCTGTATTCAATTGTTTTGTATTTCGTTTATGATATGGTCTAAATATATACTCATACTCATACTGTACTCTTCATTTCCACTCCAAGCGATATTCACAATAGTGGTGCATATTTTGCTTCAGAATTGACGATCAATCCACGTGGGAGCTCGGGCAAGGCTTCATCTCCCCTTGAAGTATGTACCAACATTAACCCCCCAGCTGGCGGGTCACCATGGATACAACGTTACACACCAGACCCCTCAACTGAACGCGAGAAAACAGAGACACAGGTGTATTATGGTATACAGCACGTGTGCTTATAATTCATGTCAAATACAAACGATTCTCGGAAGGCGGAAATAACGTACAATTGTATCGTAGAAAGAGAATATTCTTTATGAAAATTTAAAAATAAATCGCGACAGAGCGCTTATGTGAGTAGATGAGACGATGGTTTCCTTGCATGGAAGATGGCGGCGCTATTTGTGCGTGGAAGGGAAAGAGCGCTCGATCTGTGTCATGACGTCATTAAGATCGCATGGTCCACTTCCAGACGGAGGCGATCGATTTGAATGTCCGTTGTGGTGTTCGATGGTGATGCTCTCTGTTTGCTTGGCAGCACGTGCACTGGCGATTGACTCGTAAGCCGGCGGCGGAGAGGACGATGACGATTGAATGCTGAACGAGGACGATTCGCTGCGATCGCGCTCAGAAGGAGGCTGCGAATGAAAGCAATCAAAATGACGTCACAATCATATGCGAGAGCAAAAGAGTGCGTCTGTGCTATTGCTGCCTGTGGCGGGAGTTCTGACCTGTTCTAGAAGCTGTCTCAGGCGTTGCAGTTGTGCCTCCAACTGTCGGTTGTGGTCTTCCAGGATTTGCATGCGTGTCTCTAGTCTGCCTTTGTGCTGGCGAAGGTTCTTGGCTTCAACCAACAACTCACCGTCGCGTGTCTCTCCATTGGACTCCATCTTGCCGTTGTCCTTGGCATATTGCGAACGAGCAGACAGAAGCCGATCGTACTCGTCCTTGAGTTGCCTGGAGGTCAGATGGATAATGGCAAAGGTGAGACGGGATTGCACATGTGCATGACACGTGGTTGGATCGAACGGAGTATGACTTACTTGTGCTCGTCTTCGAGTTCTCGAATAGATCCTTCCACGTCATGATGATGGTCCGTCTCCAAGGCAGCAAGAATCTGGGTCGGACTCTTCGGCTGCAAACCACAAGAAACAACAGTCATTAAATGTCAAGGCACGGCGAAAGAGCGGAAGGCACGCCGATACAAGAATCATATTAAAACTTACCGCCAGCACGCTGTTGCCGTTCAAACTGAATGACAGAGAAAAAGAGAGACGGAACACCATCATTGAAGAACGAATTCATAACAACAGCAAGGGCGTCAGGACTGCACGCCAGATCACAGATCACACAAAGACGGATACGTAGGACAAGGGACTTACTTCTGACACAACATTTGAATCAAGCGATGTTCTTCGTCCCTGTTGAGAAGAAGACAAATAACGAACAGGTAAGATAGGAAGCCATTCAACAAACCCATGAGCGACAGGACGAGCTTCAAGCAAAGGCTCACATGTCCGAAGGCAGGATCTTGGGTGGCGAGCCATCAAGAGTGTCCATGGCACTACAACGTAAAAAGATTTTATCAATCAACTGCACAAGAACACGCGCGACGACCAACACAAGACGTCATTGGTATTTGCTTCTTACCTTCCGTTAATCGAACTGACGTTTGGCGTTCCAGGCTGAGACGGCCTGGGCAAGAGACAGACAGCAGAAGGTCAGTTTCAAGAGCAACATCGCATGTCACATTACACAGAATGAACAACTGATTCGTCGCTTACGTTTCCATGGCACCGCCTTCCATCACAGTCTGCACTGGCAGATAACCTAATTTCTTCGATGGACGGTTGCGATAGCGACGGGATTTGAACTTGTTCCTGAGTAATTTGACGAAATCGGAAAGGTCTTCTCCTGTTGTAGTCTGAAATCAAAAGCATTCGGCGATAATTAAAACCGAGCAAACCATTGAAACTGGCAGGGACGAAGAAATTTGGAAACGCACCGCCAAACTGTATTGATGGACGGGATGAGTGAGGCGATGGCTCTTGGAGACACGACCCGACCAGAAGCAGCCCTGCAGCCCAATCAAGACACGCGCAATGACAGGCAGCCAAGACCAACAATGAATTAAAAGCGAGATATTGTAGGCCATGGTTCATACCTGACAGAGGTCGTAGTTGAAACACTTGAGGCAGCGGTAACGGAAGCCGACTATCGGGTGCTCCTTGCAAATATGACACTTGGCGTCGTGTTTGGCTGCAATACAACAAACGGCATGCGATCGAGGGTGCTCTCAAACGTAAGACAAATTGGCGACGGAAAGCCAAGCACGACGTAGTGGCGTACGCCATGACACACAGTCGGGTAGCGAGGTTACCTGTTTCTGCTGCGGCCAAACGATGTAAGACGGGCATCCAAACAAGTGACTGTGGCTCGTGACTCATCCACGCCATGAAGTGCTTACCATTAACGCAACGATCCGCTTTCGACTAAACAGCAAGGTCAGATATCAAAGTTAGTTATTGTCGCGTAATCGACGCAACGGGTTTGGTGATGCGTCGACACCTGCCGCCGCTTACCTGCTCAAAGCAGCTTCGTACACTCGGCTCGATGTTACTGCCGCCGAACGCCGCGATCTCGCCCAGCTGTCGAGGAATCTAAACCATGCAAATGAAACAGAAGGTTTAATCTACTGCGCCTGAATTATTGCTACAAACGTAAAATGTTCGACGCCAACGATAGCAGCCGCGCACATGGCACGAGACGAATGAAGTTGTGTCTAACCTGGACGCAATCGTGTAAGAGCAGACCGAGTTTCTTCTGATCAGTGTAACCAGATGTGTCCGCAATCTGCTTAAAGACATCTGAACAACCCAAAGAGAAAGGAATTGACCGGTATCAAACAATACAAAATGTGAAAGACAATGGGATGAATGGGACACAACGGCTATCTTACAGCGCCATTTATCATCCAGCTTGGCCTTGGACAGAAGAATAAGACCGACCTTCAAGGACAACACTCGGATCTTGCCGACGCGACCACTGAAGAAGATGGACACAAAGCATCACAAAGGTTAAACAACAACAATAACAACAAACACATTAGAAGTCAAAGAGAGGCAAAGAGTGCAAAACACAATCCCCAAGCGAGGTCGTAGGAACAGACCCAGTGAAACCTGTAGTAGCGGTCACCTCTATAGAGCAGCCACCTGTGTATTAAGGCCACTCCTCTCTAAAGAAATCAACCTGGACAAAAAGGCAACCTGTCTATAAAGGTCAGTTTCCTCATGTCCCAGAGGTGACCGCTATAGACAGGTTTCACTTTGCGTGCGCATAGAAAGACTGCTGTGAAGGAGGAAGTGTGATTTATTACCTGTCGTAAACATTCAGCAGCCAGTTGAGGGTAAGGTCGACGCACTGAGGCACGTTGATGTTCTCCTTCTGTTTGTAATCGATACAATCGAACGCAGCCAACAAGACGGCGACAATGTTTGACACGTCCATCAGCGAATCGTTCTCGCCGGCAAAGCCATGATGCTCAAATGAATGAACAATGGAGCTCATGCTAAGAAAGTCAACTGGAGAGAAGAAACGAACAGATGAGTTGGTTATATTACCCAAACAACAATCATATCACAACTCAGTCAATTTGGAATATATATATACGGATACATGAAATATTGCACAAAGCGGAACCAAATCAATTGGATTCGTCAGAGATTACTTACGACAGCAAGCCTTTTGAATGCACCTCAGTTTCATGGCGGTGCGGTATGCTGAGTACTTGACGTCGTTTAGTTCGGCTAACATAAACAAGGAGAAAGTCACATTATCATACCAACGTTAATCCTCGTATGCCAGGCCAGGCCAAAGGGCAAGGAGGAGGTCAGTGAGTCATACCTAATGTGTCATACAGTTCAGTCATCTTTGGATGGTCCCATTGGGTGATCTTGGTGTCGTGGCTGAAAAGGAGGCACTCGATCAATAGACATGCGCTTTAGGCTGCACGAAATCAACCTATCAATTGCTCAATCATTGATGCAAGTCATTCGATTGTGCAGACTCACTTGATGTAATATGGCACTTTGTTGACGGCCAACGCCCTTTCCCATGATGAACTGACGCTGCCTGTAAATAAACAAACCCAACATAGTCACAACACCGTAGGGGCGGCACAAATTTAGCAACTCCCAATCCACGCTGCCGCAGTGTCCATGGATACAACGACCTCTTTCTTGTAGAGTGTAACCGGAGATGGAGGCTGATCAAAACATCACGCAGAGAAGCTTCGCTGCTAATCATCGTGGACTTTGACCTTGACCCTAAACATAGCCCCTGTCCAACCACGCCCATTAAACGCAGTCGCAGTGGAACATTCTGGTTGCCATGGCAATTTGAAACACGAGCCACGCAGACCCAGCAACATGTGATTACGGATTTGAGACAATACTCTGCGGCGGGTGATGCACGCCATAACAGCACAAGCAAAGAGGAAAGTGTCGTCTGAGCCAGAGTCAAGAAACGTGGACGCCACACTTGAAATAGAGTTCAAATTCCTGCAGAGTTTCCCTGATAAGGGGAGAGCCAGGGGCAATTTGGCACCCGGCTCAAACCGGATACACGGAGCCGGAAGCAGCATAGGAACAAAGGGAGCGCCACAAAAAGCGGAAGAGTTCCAATCACGTGCGTGATGAGTAGATTTCACTGACTGAGCTGATCTTTGTGTTGAAAATGATATGAGCAGGCGGTCCTTGCGACTTTCAGACTGGTGGCCATCGAAGGAACGACGTGTAAGAGTCACGGCATCAGCGAACCACGAGCACACTTCATGCGTGAAACAACAACATCCAAGCGCGAACTCCATCACATTGTACCTTCGGTTGGTCGACACGAAGGGCGTTCGTTAGCAGCAAAGCGATGAAGAGAGAATGAATGCGAAAGGCTCATGAATCCAACGCATCACAGGCGAACACTACAACACAATCAACGCACTCACCGGCCAGATTATCCGACGGTCCGATGTTTTGGTCAGACATCAGTTGTCGCAGGTTTCGCTGTTCTTCAGAGCACGTCGTGTCGAGGCGCTTCCATCGCTTGTGCAGCGAGTCCATGCTAGCCTCGAGTTGATTGGGCACAGACACGTGATCGAGGTGACGCAGTTGTTTGGCACAGCCGTCCATGTCGTCGAACAGGGGCTCCATGGCGGACAAGCCGTCCTGAAGGGCCTGTAGTAGCGAGACGCACCATTCACTTATCAAAATGGCCGACACCACGCAGCGACGATAACAAACCCAATGAGACAAAAACAAAACTATAACACTCGAAAGGAAGGCGTGGCAGAACGGTTGACCAAAGATGCTCCCACTCTTTCCCTATCTCGAAATTAGGATCAAATAAGCCACTGACCTTGACGTCATCCAGATGCGACGGCAGGGTTTCTGCGGTGAGATCAGTGCCGTGCGGCCATCTCGCCTTGGTGACTTCGGCCTCGTTCAAGCGATGATTCAACGTGTCCATTTCATTGATGAGCTGGTGAAGAAGCTACGACATAGACACGTAGTCATGGTTACTTGACGCTGCGACTGACGGCCAAATGCTGACCTGCGATTTCGACCGGCAGACTTACGTGCAGAACTGCGTCAATTATCTTTTGCCAATCTTCTGACTTCTCCTGCAGCGTCTTCCATTGGCTCTCGACGTGTACGAGCTGCTTGTGGAGATTGTCAGCCACGCGCAGAACGAGACTGGCCGATTTCTGCTCCTTGCCGGCGGGAGAGATCTTACCAGCGGAGTGTCCGTCCTTACCGTGGTTGTACTTGGCCAAGAAGGAATGTCCACGCTGAAGGGCCTGCTCAATGACCACTTGACGCACGTTTAATTTGCCCTTAAACGCCTGACCGACAACAAAAGAAATCAAGTAAACAACAACAACAACAACAACAACAACAACAACAGCAACCGCTGAACGAGGGGTTTGCTCAACGGCCGCACCGAAAGACATGATGTTCTTACTTGATGATTCTCGTTTTGTTGTTGCACGGTGTCGAGGTCCCCGCCGATCGGTTGTTGCGATGACAACTCCTGATCGGCCCGGATTAGCCAATCGATGATGTCCTGCATGTCGGCCAACAACTGACGCCATTCGCCCGTGCCGTCGCTGAGCCTGGGCAAGAACAAGAAAGAGACAGCAGTGAAAACGAGGCAGGCAGGGAGTAACATAATGAGTATCTCAATGCTTCTATCAGAGGGGGCGTTACCTGTCTCGAATGTCGACGACCCTCAGTCCGAGGCTGTTCCATCTGTCATTCATATCGTCTAGCTTGGATTGTAACGCGGTGAGCACTTCACCCGGCTCGAGATCGGAGATGATGTGCTGTCCAATCTTGTTCAAGTTGGAGAACATCTCCGTGTGAGCACCGACGTCTCTCTCCAGTTCCTGCGAGGAGACAAACGAAGATGCATTAAGAGCCGCATTGATTACGTCCAAGTCAAAGGGATCGAGTCACAGGCACAATGCCACAGAGACGGAGTATGGCGACACGGGCCCAATACAAGACCATGGATAAGCGCGGCTCAGTGACAGGTAGACGTTAGTCATCTTTGTATCAAAAGGCTCACTCAACCTACCGCCAATTCGCGCGTTAACTCATCGATGTCTGATTGCTCAGCGTCCGTTTGACTAGCCTCAACAAGCGAGTCAAGCTCAGCCACTTTGGACTCAGCCGAACTGAGCCACGTCAAGGCAGCAATCATGTTCTTGTGGAAGCTGAGTAGACGATCTAGAGCATCTTGTAGGGTTTGTTGTCGACTGGCCGACCTGAAAATAAACAAAACACCACTCAGTGTATAAGAAGCAACCGAATCACAGTGAACATCACAAATCGACGACGATCTCACATCGGCTATACGCTCTAAAACAGACAAACGATCCATCACCAAGTGGACAGGAAGCGGCCTAATCGATCGATCGTTCAATTACCACGTGGACAATTGATTGTAATCCCGAGGAAGCCTGAGATGGCGTGACCGTTTGAACAAAGGCCAACTGCGAAAAGTATCGTCCAACCGGCAAATCGGAGACGAAAGGGCTCGCTGTTTGTAAACGACACGGTCAGTGATCGCAGGGGTCAAGGAGGACTGAAAATTGTTTGCAAACGAAGGGGGTAAACCGGAGATAGACAGATGTCGGCCATGACCTGCGATTGTTGAACATCAGACGTCCATCGACAGAGAGCAATGGCGACGACAGTTTTTCAAATTAGTCAGCGTGTGCGCCATTGACCTTATCATCGCATCGCGAGCGCGAAATCGAACGCATCGGGTCGTGCGCCATCCATTGTCTCTTAAATCCGCAGGCCACGTGACATATCATTACGAAGAACAGGAGCATACCACATCAGTGCCGTTAATCAGTTAATTTTCATCACAACGAATCCAATGTTTGCTTAAACAAAAGCGATCTTCAAATAGCGATGTTCACGTGCGACAATGTCAATCGTTTCGCCGGCAGACATTCCGTAAGCGAGGCAACAGGAAATCGAAAGGCAATGCCAAAACCAAAGAACACGATGGATTCCCATGCCAGCCTCAAATGGCGTGGAGGTTGACGCCGACAATGGCCTTGGCCGCATGGGATTAACGTGTTTTTGCTGATGGATCATTCGCCAGACGAAGAAATGAAGGAATGTGGCAACCGCACTTAAGTGCTCTGCAGTGGCACAAGCGAAGCTGCCCGCAAAAACGTCGAGCGCGAACACCGTTACCCACAGACTGAATGCCGCTGGCGCAGCGCAAAAAGACAACAACACTCACTTCTCAAATAAGTACATGACAAACAGCTTGCCAGTGATCTCCGTCCCATGTCCATTTGTACCAAAGAACATCCCCTCCATGGTCGATGCTACTGCAGGACGCACTGGTGAAGACAACGACGCAGGAAATCAAAATAAAGACGCTGGCGTGTTCGTAGAAATACAGCCGCCCCCTTTGCTCGTCCAAAATGTAACGCCAGAGCTTTTTCAAGGTGAAGACGTCGTGAGAAAAGAACAGCGAAATCTCAAAGTGCGAGGAGGAATGCCAAGCAATTGAATGGCAACTGTTGCCAATTTATTGCCGTCGCGTCGTGTGTTTGCACTCCGTCCGTCCGTCGTCCAAGAGCAACATAACCAACGTCATCGAGCGTCGTTCCGGCAATTGACAAACCACTCGACTGACGACCGCGATCAAACGCGTCCATTAACAAAAGCTGTTTCCGCTCCACTGGGTCAAGCAGTGGACATCCAAGCGGATCTTATCACGCCGATGTCAAAAATCCGCGCACGGGGCTTGAGAGGCGCACCGCCCTTTGCAACAACAACAGCAACACGATTAAAGTACCGGCCAGGCAATATTAAGTGTCACTCGACTGAGCAGGGACCAGTTGGATACTCAACCAGGCACCCAGCCCTTTCCTGACACCAAGAACACATTCAATATCGACAGCGATCGCTGTACCTGTCACACATTTAACACCAAGATCATAATTTCTTATATCGTCAAACATAATGGACAAAGACCGATTGCAACCAGAGAACAAGCCAAGAGTAGAAACACGTGCTATCACGCGAACAGAGGAGTACATCAAAGTGTCCACCCAAAGGGGGAGAACACGATGCAGGGGGCAGTGCCCCACCGGAGTGCCCCACCGGATGAATCCACTTTGGCAACAACTGTAAGAAAACATTATTGTCATCCTCCTTGGTCCCATTGTTGTAACGTAGATATTGCCAAGTCAACAACGAAGTCGATGAAGAAGGACCGCATGCGATCAACATGTCCTGTCTAATCACCACGAGATGGACGGACCGAAATAAACAAGAGGAAGGACTGGCACGAGCGGGTTTGGTACTTTAGCAGCAATCCAGCGGTAGGATAGCAAGTGAACGCCGTGATCAATACAGAGTCAAGGGGCATGTCGGAAGGCGTAAAGTAGAAAGATTTTAGGAATTTAATCATCCAAGATTTGACGTTTAGCTCTGGTTCATGAGAATCCCCATTGACGTCGTACACACCTGATCTGCAATCGGCTCCATCGTTCTGTCAAAGTCGATAGAAGATCGCGCAGCACGTCGCTCGTCAACGACGGGAATTTTTGCACGACGACGTCGCCTCGCTGCTTAGCCTCCATGTAACGCATTTGCCACGAGATGAACTCCTGCTGGAATTTCTAAAAGACAAGCAAAACAAGAATCAAAAGAATCGATCTACCATCGCGCAATCATGGAATACCAGCGGTTGCCAAGCAACTGACCTCGTGATGATGCAGCTGATCTTCTAAGTCAGCAACAGTGTTGCCAAGATCGTTGCCAAGCGACGTGTCGAGCCTATTGTTGGCGCTGAGCATCCAGGCATCCAGGGGGTTATAGCATTCGATGAAGGCCTTCCAATCGCCCAAAGCGCTATTGAGCAGCAGCAATTGGCTTTGGATCCTGGTATCGATCAGTTCCCAGTGCTCTTTCAATTTGCTGACACGATCGTCAATGACGAACTTACTGTCTTCATCATCTGTTTCCATGGTGAGGGCGGCGGCTGCTTCAACGATGTCCTCAAGGGTGAAGCGCTTGTCCTCGAACTCAGACTGCAGCACCTGATGAATAGAGGCCGTGTCAACGCTCAATGCAACAGAAACAACAACTTGATTCACTGGAACTTCGTCGAATTAAACTTGACTTGTTTATGGTATATAAAATTTTGAACAATCTTGTGGATGTCCGCAAAGACAAACTTTTCGTTATTGACAAATCAAAGTATCATTTAAGAGGACATTCCCTTCAACTGCAATCTAGATTTCTGTACAATAACAATTCTTCGATGTATTCATTTTGTAACCGTGTCATTCCGCTTTGGAACAGTTTGCCTGAAAACTGTGAAGCAGCCACCTCAATCTATAGTTTCAAAAGTCAGTTAGAAAAAGTAGACCTTCGCACTTACTGTAAGTTATTTTAGGCTGTACGTAAGTGTAAGATATCTTACCTGTATTCGCCTGTCATTACTGTTTTATTGATGACAAATATATCAAAATCAAACAATGGATATAAATTTTGCAAATGTTATTAGGCTGCACGTACAGTGCAACTATTATTACTTTCCTGTGCTTGCCTGAAATCAAACTAACTAAACAACAACAGGCAGCAGCAGCACATTGTACCTTTTGGCTGGCAGTTGAATTCTCCAATTCACCAAAGCTTGCGACTGGCATGGAATTAACCTTTATTTTCCGTTCAATTTGTCGCATCCAATCATGCAAATCAGCAAGATTCTTATCGAAATCATTCGACGACACTTCCGGTTCTAAGAATGACACAAAAGCGAGGCCAGGCGATCATAAGAGCTGATTACGAGGCTACCCTGTTGTAGTGTTATCATATGCAAACAAATGAGTGTTTGAGCGCAAAACAAACCTTCATCAGCAGTGAATGCATACGACTCGAAGTTGAATTCTAGTACGGAGGACTCTTGCTCTTTGACTGTCTCAACGACAATTGATTCCTCTTGGACGGGGCCACGATTCTTCAACCGCATTGCCAACTGAATTATGATCTGCCAATCACCGTTCAGCTTTTCGATCTTTTCGCGCACGTCCCCTGGAAACGTTGACGTCAATTCTCCGTCAGCTTTTAGTTCCTTCAACAATCGATTGATCGCGTCGACGTTGGCCTTCCTCGTTTCCAGGGCCATTTTCATCGTCTGCAAATGAAAAAACACCAAATATCGTCAAACATCACCTCTGCGGCCTCGCGCCTCATTTCCAAGGCATGTCGCCTGCAACTGACCCAGCTAAACAGCAAGGAAGTGCCTCAGGCCGGCAGCAAGACATGCATCGATCCATCAATGTCACAAACATTCAACACGACAACAAATAAAGTCACATCGGATCGTAGCTCATGCTTTGCCAAGCCATGTCCATCAACAAGTTAAAACGCAAACAACCCAAACAGATCCTCGATCAAAGCGATCGATCAAATGTAGAAACATCGACGGGTTGTTCAACGCCAACGATTTGGACGCGGATGAGACAGCTGCTGCCTCCGTTAACTCACGTCGCAAACAAACTCAACATCGATTCATCGAACTCGATTCAAAGTGAACCGATAAACAAACAAACCATCCCTTTCCCGCGCCACGAGCCACTGACAAACTTACATCCGGGTCAACGGCAATGCTGCCCTCTTTGTTTTTCTCCTGGTCTTCAAGAAGATCGCGCGTCGCCGACATCCACACTGACAGCTCTTCCAGTTCTTCTAAGAACTTCGTTGCCCGCAACAGCTTCGCTTCTGTCGTCTCCTGTCTTGCGGACAACCGCGGCGAGACCTCTTTCCAATGCAAAGCCATCAACTCTTGCTTCTGTCGAATCTGTTGTCGTAATGCCGCATCGAGGTCGCTTGATTTACGCAGTAACCGCTGACCAGCTTCGTTTGCATTGTGCATGGCTTCTTGCTTCGGTCCCAGCTCTTCCATGACCGACTAGAATAAGACAGAAATGAAAGCGTGTCTAATCTTTCTTGTTTCAAATCTTTTATTGACGTACACAAAAATCAAAAATGTTGATAAACCACGGCTGTTTGTAATGATCACCTTGACTTTATCGCAGTGCTCTTCCAGGGCGTCCTCGTCGATGGGATGCGGGCCTTGGCGATTAAGGAAGGCCTCGACGTCACTCAACCAACTTAGCACGGCCTGGCAGTCATCAAAGAACGCACCGACGTCGCGATTGGCGAATGAGAACCTGAACACGTGACACAAAACACGATTGATTCCACGGCAACTAAATGAAGTCAGCAGCAAGGAATTGTTTAACATGGAGTGTATAATGCTTATGCAGCGGCCAGCCTCGTACTACTGTTTCCACGTGTGTACTCTCTCTTTCGTGCGTTGTCATGGCAATTCCTATACATGATGCATC
Source organism: Calvadosia cruxmelitensis (assembly GCA_900245855.1). Taxonomy (NCBI): domain Eukaryota; kingdom Metazoa; phylum Cnidaria; class Staurozoa; order Stauromedusae; family Kishinouyeidae; genus Calvadosia; species Calvadosia cruxmelitensis. Next base: position 34,515 of record OFHS01000401.1, read on the forward strand.
TTGAATATAACCTCTGTGGGTTTCTAATTAACTGGTTAATATCTTCGCACAACTATTGATAATTAGTCTACAAATGTCCATCGGGTCACTGACCTTTTCTGGCGGCTTTGGATTTCGGCCTGTACCACAGACCAGCGGCGATTGATCATGGCCAACTTGTCATTGAGTGACAGACGGTCAGCCTCAGAGGAATGGGATAAAATCGCCTGCGAGTTCATGGTCAGCGACATCAACTTGGCATCGTTCATCACCAGGCCGCTCTCGAGATTCTGATTGACAACAAACAAAACTGTATCATCATCGAAATACAAACTAACACATTGACCGCAATGGCGACGATGTGGGCCACGCAGGAGATACCACGGACGGCCACGACAGTCAATCGCATGAACTGCGTTCATTAATCTTATATCAGAGCACATCCAATGAGCAGCGCATCAAGCGGCCTCCATCGAGGAGAAAAGCCACGGAGCAAGATGATCGTGTAAACATAGACAAGGCCATTGGTATAACGACAAAGAGTATCGCTGCAGCGGTTTGAATCAAACGAACGACTTTTGTGTGCGAATCGAGGACTCCAACGGTCGTCGTACTTCTGCTGTTGCCATCGATACATCGTGAGCTGGACATCGTCGATATATATAGCACACATTAAAAGACAATGAGAGATAGGAGAGAGAGCGGGGGG
>OFHS01000402.1:854-31657 GCA_900245855.1 Calvadosia cruxmelitensis
AACGATGATAAAACTTGAGCATAAGATGGGAAATAGTGGTTCAGCAACCGTCGTTTAGCAGAGCGAGTTACGAAATGATACTGCTCGTGTCCGCAAAAGCTCCAGCTGCGAAAATGGTGACGTAGGCGATGAATAGCCCTATTAAAACAGAAGTTTAAACGGGAGAACGGCCCTTGCAAAAACAATATGTGTCGACTTCTGCTATTGAACTCCAGCGATTTCGAAAATGTTCAGCTCAGTTCTGCGACTTCTGAATTTGTAGCTTTGTGATCACGAAAGTCAGCGCTCGGAAAAGTTTCTTTCCAACTGTGATTTTGACCACACGAGCTATAATTGTCACCGTAGCTTAGCAACCACACGCTCAGGCTCATGCTAAGGTGTCATCGTGCTCATTCACAAGTACAGAGACAGACGACGCGCACCTGATGGTGTCAGATTGGTTCTGAAAACACGATGCACGGAGAAAAGCAATCCATACCTGACTTAAAATAATTCATATTTTGCTAAAAGTTGCACCACTAGAAAGAATAATAAGTTTTATGCTGAGTTGCTGAAAATAGTTTGGCAGTAAAACGATTTCTTCTGCTTCGAAAATTGACTTGAAATCAGACGTGTCAAATTTCTTTGGTGACCAAAAAACCGGCCCGTGCGAGGAGACATAATTGCTCAAATCGTTCCGCAGCCTAGGGGTTAACTGATAGTGATGATAGCGTCCATTGTCCAATGATATATGGTAGTGCATGATAATGAGAATAAATATCCCAGCAGTAATGTCAATTAAGGTACAGCATAACGAGTAGGAGGCTTGCTCTTTCGTTGGCTGCGGCGAGGTAAAGGACTTGGGGGGTCCTTTTGTGGGGCATCAGTAGGCGCGGCAGGTGGCGCTGAATCTTGATGCTGTAGACGAAGGTAGCAGCGATTACGCCACTTCACTCGGCCTGATGGCAGACAGATGTGGTAATCGCGCTTGTTGGCGGAAACGATTATTCCATGCTCATCCCAACGGTGAGTCTTGCGGTCCTGAAGCAGAACAGCATCACCAATTTTGAAGACAGGTAAAGGATGGGACTGACAATTGTAAGTGGCATCAGATTTGTGAGAGTCGTGCACAAGCTTACAATCGATCTCTTTAGCTGTCTTTTGCCATTCCTTTGCAAATGCTTGATAATGAGCTGGTACCAAGGAACGGAGAGGATGGCCATAAACCCCTTGGGCAAGGGAGATACCTTCAGAACGCGGTGTGTTTCGTAGTTCCATTAAGCCGGCTAAGAAGGCGTCGGATTTAATGTCACTTGTAGGCATCTTGGCAAGTAAGGTCTTTAGCGATTTGACAGAGGCTTCTGCATGTCCATTACTTTGTGGGTAGTGAGGAGGGGAAGGTTTCCAGGCAACGTCCCATCATGTCAGGAAATCCTGGAAAATTTTGGCCTTGAATTGAGGACCACCGTCTGATCTGAAGCGGGACGGAGACTGGGTCGAGTTGAGTGGCATTCTTGACAAGCTTGGACAGCAGTGGTCAAGTCATTGGATAAGCTGGACCAATATACAACTTGTTGCGCACGACGTTTGATGCGTTCAATGGCTTGGTGGCCGTCATCCAAGCGGGCAATGGCATCTTTACGCGCTGCGAGGGGAACAAAAATACGTGGACCATAAAGAACAAGGCCTTGGTCGACACAGAGATCATCCCAGATTTTCTTCACTTGAGAGACGAGAGCATTGTCTCTTGATGGACCATCAAAGCCAGAACAAATAGCAGTGATCAAGGCTTGATAGTCAGCATCAGAAGCAGCACTACGTTTTAATTCTTCGATAACGGGGTCAACCCAGTGGCTGACGTGCAGGCGCTGAAGTGACGTTTTCATCAGCGGCACAGATCACCTGCGTGATTGCAATGCGAACAACCGCTTGCATCGCACAAGTGATGTCATCATGAATGACGTCATCATCTGTCGGATCATTGACAGGCGCAGGGGATAAGGCATCGGGAATTGAATGTTCTTTGCCTTTTTTCCATACTACTTCAAACTGGTAGCAGGAAAGTTTAGAAATGTAGCTTTGTAGCTTCACATTTTCTATCATGTCGAGAGTATACGAATTGAACAGGGGAAGCAAAGACTTGTGGTCTGTCAATACGGTATAATGGGGAAGACCAGTGAGAAACAAACCGCATTTTCGCGTGGCCCACAAGATGGCTAAAGCCTCGAGCTCAATGGTGGCATAGTGAGTTTCAGCGTCTTGTAGATATCGGGATCCACATTGGATCAAATTCCATGTTTCACCATGCTGTTGCAATAAAGCAAATCAAAGACCGTTAGTTTTGGACGCACCTGTTTGCAGAACAGTAGATGCAGACGGATCGAATCTCGCAAGTATCGGGGGGACGTCAGAGCCTTTTTCACGCTTGCAAATGCGGCAGTGTGGTCTAGAGTCCATAGGAAAGCTTGCGTACTTTCAAGAGACCACGCAACGGAGCAGCGGTCGTGCTAATAGCAGGGGTGAACATTCCAAGCTGATTGACTTAACCGAGAAACGAACGAAGTTCAGTTCGGTTTGTCAGCGCTGGAAAGTCAGCGATGGCTGGGACTTTTCGCTGGTCGGCGTGATAGCAATACGGCTTACGGCTTAGCAATTACTGAGAATTTCTTAGTGAAACGGCGATAGTTGCTAGCGAGGCCAAGAAACGACCGCAGACTGATAACATCAGTCGGAGTCGGATATTCTTTGACCTTTTCAGTCTTTGCATTTTCAACTGACAATTCATCATGCGAAACAACATGTCAAAGAATTTTAACCTTTTTTGAACCAATTTACACTTGGTTGGTTTTAGCTTCAACCCAGCTTGCTCAAGACACATAAACACTAGGTCTAAATTTCGCAGGTGTTCCTCAAATGTGTCCGAGAGAATTAAAACGTTATCCAAGTAACATACACAACAATCACCAATAAGCTCTCCAAGTACCAAGTTCATTAATCGTTGAAATGTAGCAGGAGCATTGCATAAGCCAAATGGCATCCTGGTAAACTCAAATTGTCCAAAAGGGCAAACAAAACCAGCTTTTTCTAGAGATTCTGGATGCAAGGAAATTTGCCAGTATCCACTTGACGAATCAAGAGAACTAAAATATCGTTTTGTGCTGTCAGGTTTACGTACCACCACTATTGGGCTCGCCCATGACGAACTGGATGATTGAATAATACCTAGTTGTAACAAATGTTTCAATTGTTGTTGTTGTAGTGTTTTATGTCACATGATCCTTTGGAACTGCTCGTAAGCAGCAAATTGATTGGCAGCAAATGCGTCGAGTAATCCCTGCTTCACAGCCAAATAGCTGCTCTTAACCTCTGCCGAGAGTTACTGATAAACAGCGAACACTGCATCCTCCACAAACAACGGTACGAATGCCTATAGATCCTTCACGTCCTGAAGGCGAGCAACAAGCTTCATCTTCTCGGACCACATTTCCACACCCGGATCCTCCCTCCCACATGATGCAATCCGAACAGATCGGCGGACATCGACTGCCTGTTGTGCTTCTACCACAGCAACTCGGTTCATTGCATGGTCCAGCAGGCCTTCTACAGTCTCGCCGCACAGCCGAGCAACTGCGCTTGCAAAGCGTGCTCGTGGTCTTCCAGGGCCTTTTCTTGTTTCCTCTGGCAGCCCTCTGAACAGATCCCGTTCCAAACTTCCACATCTTGCTAGATGAGCGAGCCATGAGGATTGCCTACGGATGACGTCGCATGAGCGGAAACACCAGCGATTCCCGATTCGCTCATCCAGCTCCGCGTTTGAGATATGGTCTCGCTAACTGATGCCTAGTAACTCTCTCCAGACTGACCTACCAAACGCATCAAGCCGTTGTACATCCGCTGTTTTCATTGTCCATATGCTGCTGCCATACAGTACCTTGGATAGCACAAGAGCGCGGATTACCTGCAGCTTGGTGGCGATGTTGATGCGTGCTTTCAAGTAAGGTGTTGAACGGATAGCTTGCTTTCCTATGGCAAGTCGTTTGCGGATTTCGACAGTATCATCCATCGTAGAATTGATGGTGCAGCCAAGGTAGACAAAGAATTCCACTGGATTGATAGTTTGGTCTTCGTAGGATACCGTGTCTGTTGCGTTGACAGCAGGAGCATTTCACGATTCTCAATATGTGTCGTTTTATTCTCCCTCGAACATTCATTAAATTCATTCTCAATAGTCACCAACTTGTCTTGAAGATCTTTACAACGTGTTGTGACAATATCAAGTTCTGCTCGAAGAGAAACATTCTGGGCTTCAAAGGCTCGAATTGACTCGCTTGAGCCGTCATTCTGGTGAGCACCACATTTCGAAAAACTTCTCTATCAATTTGCCGCAATCAACACAGAACCAAGGCTGCTTACCTCGGACGATACGTGCTGTGCATTCTGTTGGCAATCCAGTGCAGTCCACGTGACATCAGCTTTGGCATAATCCAGAATAAAATAATCCAGTTGCATAAGCAACGCTGTGTCCGCAACGAAAACAGCAAGCAGTAGTCTGAGCCGAAGCCCCAACAGGTCTCTTCTTTGGTGGCATCGTGCCACAACGAATCAATCAGTATTCACTGGTGGGGTCTACTGCAGATGAAAGATGTGGCAGGATTTCCAAAGATTCTTTTGGAGTGTGGATTTGCAACAACGCCCTGGAAGACAGGCGATGTTTTGTGCGGTTTTAGTCTTATCAAGCAAAGTCTGCGGTGCGTCCATTACAAGAAGCAGTGGTTTAGTCAAGAGATGACCGTCTGACAATCTGATGCAGCAGATATAAATTTCTTTTATTTTTGTCCTTTGGTTGTGTTAACAATATCAATTAAAGTGAAGAATAAATTTATTGAGAGCGACGATGGAGAAGAGTGCTGTCAGCTTTGCCTAAATCCTGAAGACAATGGAACAAAATGATCAATTGACAAATAAAACAAAAGTCAATGAGCAATGTATTCGGCAACATTATATCCATTTATCAAATGCAGAGAAAGTTAGCGAGATACCGAAATTTGTAGGAATTGATTTGTACCAGTTGAGGAACAGATGACTGATGGCAAGACTGACAGTAAACAGAGATAATCTGTTTGTAGAAACACTATCATCAGTTTGTATTTTACCCAGTTTCAGTCAGTTGATAATTTATTACTGTGTATTAGTGAAAGACTTTATTTATTTAAGTTAATTAAGTTACTAAATTTCGTGATTGCTATGTATTTTACAGGCGAAGAGCCACCCAGTGGAAGTACTGTAATAAAAGCCATTCTTGTTCTTGTTCTTGTTCTTATTATTGTTATTATTTAAAGTTGACGTAGCATTCATAGTAGGCACTGTGAAAGCATTGAAAAGCAGATTGTCTCATTGCTCTCATGGTGGCTGTGCTTGTAAACTTGCAATATGGCAAGCATTATTTAACTTTTACATCTGCTTTCCATTGAATCTCAAAAAAGTTAGAATGTTTAGGGGCTTTGGAGAAAGGCAGCTTCTGAGGTCAGAGTCAATTTGTTCTGCAACAGAATAGAGTCTCTCAGATTCTACAGAAGCAGCTGGGATGGAAAAATATTTCATTGGCAGTCTTGACAGCTGGGACCAGCGGTTCTTCTTCATCTCCCAATATGCATTGCCGTTGTATTCCAGGTCAAGAGGAGCTTCGCTCAAGTATTCCTCAACCCAGAGTTTTACATTTTCTCGGTGCTGTCATTTTTGCTGCCAACTCACGCTGAGCTGGCTTTGACAGTTGCTCGAAGATAATTTTAATCAAACTCTTTCCAGAGCAAGCTAAACTCGTAGAGGCACCTTCTGGAGAGGGATTCTCAACAGCAAGTTCAGGACAGGAGTCCTTCAATTCTTCTGCAAGCAGCTTTTGCACTCTCAGCTTTGCTGTTGTCTGCACGACAGCTCTTGTAAACATGCTGAGCTTTCCCTAGCGTCCAACACTGAAGCTAGCTGCAATACTTCAGAGTTCTCAGCTCCATCAGACCTCCGTTTCAGCTCACTTAGGAGTTCATCTCTCATGGTTCAAGCTCCAGGGCAAGACATTTCCTTGAATGCTGTCCTGAAACTGCTGATGAGTAGTAGCACGTAGCTAATGCCAGTTGACCCCTAACTCACAACTTTTGTCACCTCATCAAACACCCCAAGAAGATCAACAATTGATTTCGCCAGTTTCCAATCATCTGGTCGAATGATTGGCATTGATGAATTTTTCAAGCAAAACTGCAATATAGCAGCCTTCAATCCCAACAAGCGTGAAACCATTGCTAACGTAGAGTTCCAAGAAGTGGAAACATCTTGAATCATTTCTAGCACTGAAAGCTGAAGATCGACTTGGATTCTCTGAGTTCACCCTTGGCTATACCTGACCTGGAGAAATGTGACACAATTTTTCTGAATTTTGCACGTATACTAATGATTGCTCTTTGCGACAACACATTGGAGTTCACAACAAGCTGGCAGGTGTGTACAAAGCAATCGGAGTTATGGAAATTTCCATCTCGCATTGCTTTGTCCATATTGTTGGCATTGTCCCTGATGACCATAAACACTTATCATCGATTTTCCACTTCTTAAATTCATCGTGGAACTCTCTGTGAATATCGTCCCCTGTGTGGTCTGCTTCTGTTGGACGCACAGCTACAACTTTTTGTTAACGTCCAGTCTATTTCGTTAACAAAATGCGCTGTGATCCCCAAATAAGAATTCATTTTTGTGATGTCCAAAGGTCGGTGGTAACATTGATGAGGTTGCCAACAGCTGAGTCTAGCTCTTGCTTACCTTCACACAATCCTTTTCATAAATAACAGGGAGAGCTGTCTCAGTCACGTACTTCCTGGATGGCAGCTCGTACTTGGGTTTGAGAATTTTCATGAAAGCTCTGAATCCGTCCTTTGCCACAACATTAAACAGGACTCCATCAACAGCAATCGTTTTCGTGAGAGTCTGGTTCTTGAGACTTTGTAAATGCTTCCTGGACAGTTTTCTGCTTTTTTTGCTGAAGAAAAGTCGGCCGCTCTTTGCTCATCTTCTTGCTTTATCTTCAGCTAAATTTCTTTTCTTTTCTCTCCAGCTCTCCAGTTGCTTTTGCAGCAACCCAGACCTCATTGAACTTGTGAATGTCATTCAAGTGACGAATGCGCAGAGTTGTCAATGCTCTTTTTAAGATTTTCCACCTCTTGGAATTCACTACTTGCAAAGACGAAATATTGCACGTGTTTAATCTTCTCGGTCGATCTGAAAAAACTGCCAAACCGGTGACCGTTTTTTTGCTTTTTGGTTTGATGCCATATTCCCCGATGAACAACGATAATTCAGAAATCTCCAAGGAGACGAAGCAAGAACTGGTAAGTGTACCACTCAAACCGTAGACGTAAGAATTGTGCCCTTTCGAATCATCCATTGACAATGATGATGCTGCCGTGTCAGAGGTTTCCATAAATAAATTGAATTGCTTCAGTGAAACCAATGATTCTGCTTTTAGAGAGTTCCTGCGATCAGTATTCACTTGCTTTAGCAGGATAAAGAGCCTCTCCACAGAGGCATTGGAGAATAGGAAGGAGGCAATCACGTCGACATAAGAAAGCAGGGCTGCGTCTTTCACCGTTCCAGAGGGATGTTGACAGCCTTCACACTTTCTTAATACTCTTCCCAAGATATACTCTCTTGTAGACCTTCTTCGAAATTGTGCTGCCTCCATATATTGCCTGCCTAGTTCTTTTAAGTCCATCATTCGAGACTAATAGGCTAAGTTTTGTAGCTACGTTCCGTAGAGATGGTGGAGAAAGGTTGAAGGAGTTTCTAGGCAAAGTGCTCTGGACAATAGCGAAATTCTCTTGATCAAATTCAACCTTTTTTATTCGTGTGATTTCCTTGATCAGAAAACTGCAACATTCTATCTGATACGTACATGGTGATATTAATTTCCCTTTCCCCAGCTTTTATGGCTTGTAAAGAACTGTAGGTGCCAAATCCAACGTAAAATCTGTCCAATGGTTCATGATGTTGTTCGTTCATAGGATCAATGGCTATTGCAGCAGTTGATTTAAGGTAGCTAGTCATCATGAAGTCCAATGAGATAAATTTAAGCAGTTTCTCAATTGATTGTCTCAGCTCGTGCATCAGCTGTCTCTCGCTCTGAAACAACTTGTTGAAGTGATTTAGCCTTTCCAATTGGTAGCTATGGAATTGCAAATATGCTTTTGTGAAATCACTTCACAGCTAAGTTTGAATTCGCTCACTAGAGTAAGTTGGAAAATCATGAGCTACTTAAATGAACTAATGCTTCAGTGCCTCATACTGCTCAAGCAGACAGTTGACACACCTCCAAAGACAATCATGGTGTTTGTCCGGGGCTGAGCAGTTTATAGGGCTCAGCATCATAAAATGCTTGAAAATCTTTGTAAGCATGCTGCTTCTTTACGATCTGCTACNTTTAGGTTTTTAGCGTTGAGTAAAGGTTTTATCGCCGCCGCTCTCGCTGCTCTTACGTTGATTTTTCCTTAGCAAACGAGGAAATGGAAATTTAGAGGAGTTATTTGTTTGTCTGGTCTATTTTATTGGTCTATGGAGATTATATTTGTCCATTTTCGATATATCGAAACAAGCGCTTTATCGTGTAGACATTCTTAATGTTTACCTTCGATTTCTGAGACACGGAATTATATTCCCAAAAACAACATTGGTTGTATGGGATAATTAACCAATAATATTATCCATCGGTCTTCCTATATTTGAGAACAATTCTTCAAGGGCATCATAAATTCCAATTCCATCATACATCTAGCGAATCTGCTTTCCTTCAAAAATGTCCATATCAAAGTAAGACGGGATCATTGTAAGTTGCTGCTTCATTGAAACATCAGTTGTTTCATCTATAATGATGCTGAACCTCTTGAGCGTTAAATTTTAATGGCGTCCCTTGAATAGTTAAAAGCATACACCTGACGAATAACATTGGTTGCCTTTTGTTTGGAAAGCCTAATGGGCTTTGAGAGTTGTAATGGGAAGCAATGTGGCCAGGAATTTTATCAAGTCCTTCGTCAAGGATATTGGGAGATTTTGTTCTGCAATAAAGGCGCACAATTTGATTTCAATGATTCGTCTAGCCTTATCAGAATCGGTTGCGCTGCTGAATGCAGAAGTCACCAAGGCTTTGCGAGCTTGAGCAGCACATTGATGCTTTTGGCTTTCTTCATGCCGCTGTATACCTGTCTTATTGCAATTAAGGGGGGTCTCTCTAATAAAATTGAGATTCGCCATTTATAAATCGAATCTCTTGAAATCTGATGAGAACATGGCTAGTAGTGCCCCAAACAACCTTTCAAAGTTTCAGCATGACAGGAAAATTTGAAATGGAAATATTACACGTTTTCTCCGTTGCTATGGCAATTATTGACTATTTTTAAAATGCTAAGGCTATGAAGATATCCATCTCACAACCCTGAAAACGCACACAAACGTGCATTGATATCCCACTTGAAAATTTTTTATGTGGAATAGTGCATTCAATGTACTAGCTTGGAATTATTCCGAGTTACATTCTAATAACAACAAATCATCACTTTTGCCAGATATTGTGCAATCACAGCCTCTTGCTGCAGTCCACAGGTAGCCTATCATAATAAAAATGTACAAGTTTTGTTGCCATGTACAACACAAATGACTTCCCCAAATATGATCTTGATATACTATCCACAGAAAAAGCCTTAGCATTTTGAAATAGTGTAATCGCTCAAAATCACGAAACGGAGAAAAACGTGAAGGAAAATGTACAATAGCATGTCCGGACACTATTGCTATTTACAAACAGTTTTTTTACAGAGATACATCAGGAGCATCTCCTGGAACGTAGCTATGCCCTCCTTCCCTCTCTGTCCTTCTTTGCTCCTCGATAATTTCATTCATACGTCTCCTCTTCCTGACATCCTTTTCTGCATCTTTGGTAATACTTCGGCGTACCCGCCTACAATCTCTGCTCTTGGCAAATGCTGAACTTGCAGGCAGGCGGGTAAGATGATGAGCATTAGCCTGCAAACAAAGAAGACTGTCAATGCCGGCATTGTAAATTGCTATGCCATTTGTTGCAGCATGCTGCACTTTTCCAGATTTAGCAAATTTTTCTTTGCGACATTGCCGCCAGCTGATCGAGTGCAGTGACTCATTGGTGTTTTGTGTTGCTCCGCCCAAGCACTTTTGAAGGAATTGGGTGGAGACAAAGCGTTCATAAATGGGCTTCAGATGATCCAAGACAGTTTCATTGATAAATGTTTTCATGTTTTTACGATGGCAGAGGTCATTACCAGTGTTGCCATCCACAGAAAGGTGCCTTTGGTAAAACACCAAGACGTTGAGCCATCAGGGCAATAATCATGTTTCGGATTGTCATCTGTGCTTGAGCAGTGGTAAAGCCCAGCAAGAATGACCATTCTCATGTCGTCGACAGATGATGAATTTGTTTTGATTGCGCACTAGAAATAGTTTTGCAGGCGCTTCGTCACAACGTCAGTCAGCCTGCCTTGACCAGCACCCTCAAGTCTGTGCTGTTGCCAAACTTTACGTGGCGCAGTCCCCAGTCGCTTGGACACGTGATAAATTTACTCTCCTTTGAGGACTGGGATATCTGGGCCATATAGCTCCTTTTTGACAAGTTCAGCGTATGATTTTGAGTCCCCTTCGCTAACCATTTTTATATACCTCATCCCGAAAGAGATGCTTCTCTCCCAAAGAATGGTTGGCGCCTCCACTTCCATCATCGGAGAAGACCCATCGTAGTTCTTTTTGCAAGATGCTGAATGCCTATCAAACCAGTCTTTGAATTCGTCAACACCAAGCTGCTTTTTTGTGGGGACACTCCCGACACAGTTTTGACATCACATGAACATCAATGACTAATCCTGTGTCAGCTTCTATGACACAAGCCAAACCATGTGAGCTTGAAAACCCACGGTGATGCCATGACCCATCAAAAGATACAGCAACATCTAAAGTATGACCATCACTGACACCGTGATGCAGACATACCTTATTTCTGGCATCTTGCAATGCATTGCCACGCACTCCTCTGTCCTGTCTATGATATCCTTCATGTAGCGGTAGTACTGTGCACTTCCAACATGGGGTAAACCCACACTGCCGAACAATGTTTCTAGCTCGCTATAGCCCATGCCAGCTTGCTGTGAGGCAAGAATCGTTCGTCGGTTGGTGTCGTGTGCAGATGATTGGATACATTTTGTGTAGTCACATTCGGTGCAGACCATGTTGACAACGGCTACAAACCCTCCACTTCCTGATTTCCGCCTTGTATCCTTATCGATGACACAATTAATTGTGGCTTCGAGGCAGTTTGGGCACAGCATGGACGTAATAATGTCCTCAAATACAAATGTGTCTCCAATAAATAGCCCAGGATGCATAATCGAAGGTTCAAGTATAGATAGGGCGTCCTAGCTTTCGCTGTGAAGCAGTTTCTTGTTGCTCAATAGCGATGTTCCGGGGAGCTGCTCGTAAATCATCCAGAGAACGAGGTTCAACAGCAGCTTGATCTGTTGAAATATGAGAAGCATCCACAACATCTGAGACTGCTGGGTTCAACTCATCATCGGAGAAATCAAAATCTGACAAGTTCTCTTCCGCGAATTGTTCAAGCAGGTCGACAGCTTCATCTGCATTGAAACAGCGTTGCTTTGCCACAATACCAAGGCTAGATCCTGGTTGAGCTTCAGCTTCCAGCACATGAGATGACTCGCTGGCCAGTGATGTAGGAGCTGGTGCTACAAGTAAGACTTCGTGTTCAGGATGAGTTACAGTCTCCTGTAGAGAATTGTGTGCAGTTTTTAGCGTCGCATTTTGATTGCTTCGATCAAACAGTTGAGCTCTCTACTTTCTTTTTTCCTGGCATATCATAATTTATATTGGATATTGGCCTTGGCCAGTAAGATCTGCTCAAGCCGATCACATGACAGAAAGCTCTGTTAGGACTGCTTCTAATATAGAACTCTGACTTGTTATTGATTCGTCACAGCAATTTCAGGGTTGTACAACGTTATTCTCCACAACAAGTGCTTTCAAATGATCACAAACACGATGGCGTGCTAATGTGAGAGGACACGCAACTCGGGGGCAGATTAGAAGTAAAAAATTGGAGGAAAATACTTTTCTTGTACAAATGAAAAAACAAGGGGACTGTAACTTCGAATTAGACACACTTACAACCAGGGATGGGTTGACTAGATTTATTTTCTAGTTCGCTAAAACTAGAACTAGTTTCGAATAATGCTAGTTTGCTAAAACTAGAACTAGTTTTCAAAAAACTAGTTCGCTAAAAACTGGAACTACTTTTTCTACAAACTAGTTCGCTAGATTTTTCCGCTAGAATTAGTTTTTGCAATATACACTTTACAAAATTAGACACAAGAAGTCAGCAAAATGCAGGTCAACAAGTAAGCACAAATTCAAGTTATTGAAACTAACAAAATTGAATCATACATGTAAATTTTTAGGGCATTGCAAGGGACTCGATTTTTCTGGGTCCCCGGACAAACATTCCGGGACATGTTTCCGTTCTCTGTTTGCATTTTGCAAATTCTTTCGAAGGAATTCCCTGACAATATGATAAACCTTCTGAAAAATAGGTTCTTGAATTGCATCTCCAACAGGTCTTGGTTGCAAGTTGAAAAAGTTACAAATCTTGACGAAACGGCAGCATTCTCCGTCACGCGACTGTTTGTTTACATTGGTTTTCAGCTTTTGAAATTCAACACCTACTCTTCATTCGAGCCAGCTATTGTTCTAGGTGTAAAGGCCGCACCCATTATCTTTTGATGGGAAATTCATGTGAGCGGCTGTGCATGAAACCAGCGTGAAAAAGTCAAAACACGTGCTCTCGGTGCTGTTTATTTCGGATTGAAAATCGCAAACTAGCGACTAGTTACTACTCTTTCTGATTCTAGCGAACTAGATATCTGGTTTAAGAACTAGTTCGCTAGAACTAGAAACTAGTTCTTGGAAAAACTAGTCAGAAAGCTAGAAACTAGTCAAAAAACTAGTTCGCTAGCCTAGCGAACTAGTTTTAGTTCGCTACTACCCACCCCTGCTTACAACTAACTATTTGATTTCCACTTTTGCATGATCGTAGAAGAGGCATTAAACTACGGATTTTGAAGGAGAAAGAAATGGCATTTTTACTTGATAGACCCTCCATAAGCTCTTTATTGCAGTGGTTGCAGAATTAGGGCTTCCATTTACCATCACTCCCTTATCGTCTCTCAAGCCATCCTTCAAAACCTTTTATTTGCAAGCACGTATGGTTGAAGCGGTCAATCTGGTGGCATTTTGGTGCTGTCACACCTGAGGCACCACTCACTTCATGTTTACGCCGAGTCTCAAAAACTTTGACGTCCACTCTCAGCGGTATCATCAGTGTAAGATTCAGACATTTTTGAAAAAAGAGACAAAAATTGTAACAAAAATCCAGGGGAAGAGTGCACAAGCTAGTTGTAATGTGCTGTATGCACACCTTTTGGTAGAAAATTGAAATTGGATTGATAAAATAATTCTATACGGTTTTCTTGCCCAAATCAACACTGTTTATCAAAGTAAATTGAGTCATTCTGGATCAGATTACGAGTTTACAAACAATTACAGTACACAAGGCCAAATTTCACCATCTCATTTGAACATTTCTTTGATGTACAACGCAGTCAACGCATTAAAGAGTTTGTGTATAGTACAGCTACAGGTGCAGGCAGTAATTGTTTTAAGGAAGGAAGACTGTCACGTGTATGAAAGATCTAGGAGGCATAAGTCAGCTAGAAACGATGCAGTCGAAATTAAATGATACAAAGAAGGTATGATTGGATATTGTTTCACAACATTGATTCATTCCAATCACATCAATCAGCGATGGATCGATCATTTACTGTACGATGGCAAGTTGTTGCTGTTCTGACAATAATAGATAATTCCGCCTGGCTACAACACTGTAAAAATAGGTGTAGGATAGAGTTGTGAAAAGAGGAAATAGCTTGACTTTCGGCTGCTAATCCTTAAGAAGAGAGTCAAAGTCTGGGACGACTTGACGTTTTTCTAATGAACTACTTTTACATGTTTAACATCTTAGTTATTCTTTTGGGAATGACTTTGATGGTTGCTTTACTTCTAAACTTTTAAGACCATCCTACAGGGCACTGTTCCAGGAGGGAGAAAGAGAAAGGTGGGAAGATAACATCAGGGAATGGACGGGCTTGACCTTTGCTGACTCACGGCGAGCTACAAGAGACAGAGAACAATGGAGAGGGATAGTCCAAAAATCATCAGTGGTGCCTCAACAACCCAAGGGATAAGAGATTGATGATGACGATGATTACTTCTAAATGTTCTCGAGAAATGGAATCGTGAAAGCTATTGAAATGTCTTGACTTTTGATTGAATTTTCTTGCATACGGCCTTCAAAGCTTGTGTGCAACTTTTTGACATTTTTCTAATGAACTTCTTTTACACACTCAACTTATCGACTTTTCTTTAAGAAGTGAACTTCATATGCACTATACTTCCAAATGACCTTCAGGGATATAATTGTGAAATGTTTTGAAATGTTTTGACTTTTGAATGAATTTCTTACACATTACTTTTGGGGCTTGAACGTTCTGACATATTTTTCTAATCAACGACCTTCGCACTCTCATCATCATAACTCTTCTTGTAGCTTGTTTTTCCAACTTGAAGATCAAGCTTAGCATTGCAACAACAGTCTCCACACTGTAGGAGGTGCGTAAGAACACGCGTTATTGTGAAGACATTTTATCAAGAGCAACCTAGAAACTTGAGCAGAGACCTGTTCACTGTAGCTATTTCTCGATACATTCTAGCACACCCACCTCCAGTAACAGTAACGTCCTAAAGACCTCCAAGTTCTTGCCACGACGTAATTGTGTCGGGGTGGTCCAGTGAATAAACACGTTTGTCTCAATAAGGCGTGTGCTTGACTCCCGGCCTGCCGATACATGTTTGCATTGTGTCATATGTTGTTTTCATTGTCAGAGGCCCCAAGGAAAACCTCTGGCTTCTTTTATTACCCTTGTTGAACAACAACAAATTTTCTTTACAAACGTGGAAATGTTAAAACCATGTTTCTTCCAGCTTTGCAATATGTTCAGTTATGACAAAGAACAGGAACAGAAATTGTCATTTTCCGCTGAGACATCTCTGTTAGTTTCTTTGAAAATAATAATAGAACAAAATATTTACTTATATAGCGCTATTCCCAATAAATTGCCCAATAGCGCTTCACAATCAATGCATTCCTTAAAATGAGTGAACTTTGCATCTAATAACAGTGACGTCCTAAAGACCTCCAAGTTCGTACCACAACGTAATTGTATCCTTGATGCAACGTCCTTGCATCAACGTCCTTGATGCTTCCAATGCTGCTTGATTAATTTAAATCTGTTTGTCTGTATTCTACAACTGTTTGAATTGTACAAAATATCATGTTACTGTTTTCATTTGAAATTAACTGTGATGATGTTTTATATTTGTGTAGGTTGTTCGTCATCACAAACATACGGACTATGTGTCGTCAATCTTGTATCATCCAACGGAAGCCCATGTGATCATTGCAGGGACTTTTAAGTCTGGCATCTTTGTCTGGGACGATCGAGTGGAAAAGGTAATGATTTGTTACATTTCCAGCTGACTGATTGATATTTAATGATTGATTAATTATATGATTCATTGACTCATTGATTAATTGTGCACATGTCTTGATTTGAACCCTGATTTGAACACTCAGTCCATCTTATGTTAGCAGCTGCAATCCAAAGTAGGCAGACAACAAACAGAATAACCAAGCCTACAGTTCTTTCAAACAAGGGCAAGCAACTTTGGTAAAGTGATAAAGTGAGTCATGTCGACATTCGAACGGCCGTGTGAATCGTAAATGTTATCCCAAAAGAGCCAGACTCTGAAAATATAACCAAGAACGATAGTAAACCAATAGAGTGATTCATTTTCGACTTTTCTTTCCGAATGCCCAACAGCAGCAGTGTTATATGAAGCTATTTCCCTTCTCGCTTCGCTCTACGCAGCGCTGGAAGCACGTGTCTTGATTATTTTCACGCACAGCCGCCCACATGAATTTGTCATCAAAAGATAATGGGTGTGACCTTTACACTTAGAACAATAGCTGATGCGAATGGCGAATAGGTGTTGAATTACAAAAGCCATAAAACCACCGTAAACAAAATGTCGCGAGGGACAGAGGAAATCACAACAAAAGATGCTGAGCAGTTAACATTTCACCGCATTGCCATTGTCAACACAACTGTCAAGGGACACATTCGTTTCAAAATAATAGCAGGCGCGATTGGAAACGGACAACATTCTCCGTCTGCCGCTGTCTAATGTATAGAAGATCCGAGGAAAATATTTCTTTTCAAAGCGGTAAAGTAACGTCAGAGTAATCGAAAATTACTTTTTAGGAAAAGTACTCATTACCATTTAAAAGTAATTAATTACGTTACTAATTACTTTCCTGAGAAAAGTAATTAATTAACTCCAAAATTACTTCTAAAGTAACGTGTAACGTGTAACGCGTTACTTTTGTAATGAGTATTTACAACACTGCATTTCTCCCATTTGGCTCCTGCTTCCTCCGGCAGTGGGTCATCCCAATTCCGTGGGAATTCCTTTGAGTTTGACTCTGCTGCGAGCTTCTGTAAGACTAGCTGACCGGCAAGGGTAACAGGGGCGGGTAGCCCTATTGGGTCATAGTCGTAGAGGGAATTTACTGTGGCTAGAACTCCCTTCTGTGAGAACGGTCTCTTGTACTGGCCCACCTTAAATGTGAACGCTTCTTTTTTCAAGTCCCAGTAGACTCCTAATGAGCGCTGATTGGGTAGGGAATCCTTCTCCCAGTCCAGATCTTGCAGGCTCTTTGCTCGATCCTCTTCTGCTATTGCAGACATAACTGTGGCCGAATTCGAAGCGACCTTGTGAAGGCGCAGATTTGCGATGGCCAACATCTTCTGTGCTGCCTCTATCAGCTGGATCGTTTGGATTCCAGTGGGCTGTGATGTAAGACCATCACCGACGTAGAAATCCTGGAAGACAAACCGTGCTGTGGATTCGCCAAACACATCTTTTGTACGTCGGCTGTATACCTCAGACCGAACGTCGCAAATGGTGGATGAAGTCCACATTTCCTGTAATCGAGCACCTTTTCTTTCGATTTATCTCTGAGGAATTTCGGTAGGTTTGCGATCAGTGTCTGCATCTGTGTAGGAATGTTTAAGCATGCTAGGCCACTGGGTGAGTTGATTTGGCTGCTGATGTTGGCGCAAATGTCAGAGAACTTTTGTAGCTTCCTTTTATCTTCTCGGATGACTGCTGCGTCGTGCAATCTTCTTAAATGTGCCACCAAAATCAGGGCGGGGTTGCCAAACCTTTTCTCCAACTCGCTCCACAGCTCTGCTTCCTCTGGTGTTGCACCTGCTCGTTGAGCCATGCTTTTGAAGGCCTCTCGCCATGGCAAAAAGTCAGATGGCTCACCGCTGAATACGTTCGGTTGACTTTTTGGCATGTTCTGACGAGTGGCAAGAATGGCTGGCTGCCCCGTCAACTTCGAAGTTGGATCAACTGTTTGTTTCTCCACTTTGCCAATTCTAACACTTGGCTCTTTGTCTATTCCGTGATGCGACTCGTGAGCCCACAACTTCATCATCTGCTTCTTGATGTTGTGTCACACGTGTCTGTGAGGGGGAATCCCCTATCGCCGATGTCGCTCAGTGTTTAGAGCTTGACCTGAGCGACAACTTCTTTCTTAGACACGTTGATTTGTGTCATCTTTAAGGCCTGCTGGGCGATCTCTTTGTCAAGCTGTGTGCTGATTTGCTCTTCGAGTGCTTCGGCTCTATTCGAAAGCTGGATCAAGGTAGAATGGCTGTACCCCTTTGATGACTGCTTAGACCGCCGATGACTAGAATGAGATGACGCGAAAGCGACGTCCAGTTTGCGTTGCTGCATCCTTGAGTATGCGTCATCGATTGCGTTGCTCGCGGCGGTGACGCGCTCCCATCGAGGTGCCATATCATCTGGTGACGCGCCTGTAATAGTCTCATTCTGGTGGAGAAGCTCGTGTCCCATTACCAGCTGGGCATACAAATATTTAGCAGCCTTGACGTCATCCAGAGCGATTATGAACATGTTCTGCTCTGGATTGGCAACTCTCAAGGCCGCCATTCTTGAATTCAGTTTTCTCGCTAAATGTTCTATTTTGCATGTAGTTTCTTCACCTTGTTAAAGCAAGCCTTTCTCGGCTTGTTTTCTTTGCCTCACACTGTGTGAAGCACTGTTGCCTCCTATTGTTGACACACTGTCTTTGGAGGGCTCAACATCGGTCAACGGATGCCATATTGAGTCGGTGGCACTCCCTGCCTGTGTAGCTATTCTGGTTTCCTGACTAGTGTTTGTGAAACTGCTTGGGGTCTCTGCCTTGTCCTTGGATGCCATTGAGTTACACTACTCGTGATGGCCAAGGATTCCTTCAGGCAAACAACAGCAACAACTGATGCTTACCACGTTCCCGCGATGAGAACAATCGTTGATAATCTTTCACTGTCATGCATCGCTTTTGCTATTAAGATGCAGGCTAGGCTCACACGCGTATTATATTATTACATGAAAACGTGGATTGTGTAAACGAAGCTCACGGAACGCGACACCTTACCTGTTCAGCTTATCAATAACTATTTTGACAACATTAGTGCACTCTTCTTTCGAGAAAAAAGCAGCTCTGATGACGTACTAGCTGTACCTGGCAACGTGATGTGTTTCCTCAAAGAGTGGATTTTGAGACCAGTCTTGGATTTGCAAATGTTTCCACACAACGCGTACAAGAAATTTTCAAGTCCAGCCATCTCGTGGACATCTTCATCTGATATAAAACTCACTTCATCGCGAATGCAATCGTCAGCAAGGATAACTTCAGCTACTTCCAGTGACTGGCAGGCGGTAATTTCTTCTGCGAGCATCTTTTCCGAACAAGCCATCATTGCTGCTGTTGCGGAAGTGCAGATTCGTCGTCATTTGACCCTGAGATTCAACGTCTGTCGCGGTTTCCTTTGTTCTCTGGTGAGCTTTCCTAACCAGTTTCTTCAATGGACTATGGCCTGATTCAGGATTTTTAATCGACATCACACATAAATTACTGGCCATAATAATGGTCCTTGCTACTCAGCTCTCGTTTTTCTTACGCTCCTATCATGTTTGTTTGATGGAAAGCAATTTGATTCCTGTGGTGTCATCAAATCACAGCTTATGTGGATACAACTGGGCGTATCATGATCAGCAGCACAATCAGCTCGTATTGTTAAAGCTCAATTGGAACTTTCCATTCATTGGAAATCTCTAACAGTTGTGTGTTTGTCGATCGTTTTGCTAGAAAACCATGCCAATGCATAGAAATCAAATCATGTTCTCGTAAGAAGGACGGCATGGCATCTTTCACAATGGATTCCTTCAATCGACAACAAAGTGCTGTTAGGGATACAAGTCTGTAGTTACGGTTACAATCAGCTGGAGGTTTCTTAAAAATAGGACAGACAATTACAGTTTTCCATTTTCTTGGAATCTTGCCTGATATTAAGGAGAGTTCAAAGACATAACACAAAGATTTAACAGTGGCAAAACCAAGTATTTTCAGAAAAATGAAGACTGACTATTAGGAGTATCTGATAGTTTATTGGGAAGCTTTTCTGAAGCAGAAAATGTGTTATCCGGAAACATCACACTATGAACTGATACCATGTGAAATCCATGTGAAAATTATGTGAAAAACCATGTGAAAAGTGCCCTTTTCACATGGTTTTTCACACTGTTTTCTAATTCACACGTTTTTCACACGGTTTTTCACATGGTTTTTCACATGGTGTTTGAAATTTCACATGGTTTTTTGCATGGTGCTTCCCATTTCACATGGTTTTCACATGGTTTTCACATGGTTTTGGATTCATAGTGTCAGCTAATCTAGCTTCAGTTCGTTTTGAAAAATCAGGAACATGGCCATTGTTTCTTGTGAATACCCTAGGATTTGTCGTTGTGCAAAGAAACTTTGTCAGAATAGAAGACAAACAGTTCGTTGTCACAATTCTGTAAGGATGAAACACCTTTCTTTTTCTTGAGATTGTAGTTAACATATGAATAGAAAGCGCAGAGGTTCCATTTGGAGACAATGTTTTTTTCTCTGTATTGTGCAACTATATTTTTTATTGCTTTTTGACAATCATTGGCACATTTTTGTAACAATTCTCGAGGCGTTCTTGTCACATTTTGTAACGTTACAGGCGTTCTTTTCCCTGCACTTTCCTTCTGATGTGAAAGGGATAGTTTTTAATTTTGAATTTCTGAGCTGGTAATAATTCCAGTCAATTTCCAGTAAATCAAAGTCACAAGTGGACAGGGTCAGGCAAGGTACAGAAGAAAGGAATGTATTGATGTCAAACAGTTTCTTCCATTGAAATTGACTGGAACAGCACAACAAATCTGGTCGGTATGTTGCCTTATCACGAATTTCCAAGGGCCACTGATTAAAGGTGTACAACCAGATGAGTCCAGTTAATATCCTTAACATCATTCATTCGTCGCTGTATTATCAGCTCGTCGCAACCTGTTCTTGTTCCACTGTTCGTCATGATTGGTCTCTGTTGGCAGCGTGTACATATGGTCTATTGCTCCTGTCGCATCAGTTAAATTGCTACCGACAGTTGTTTTTTGCATATTACCTGTTTAAAATCCATTTGTTGTTGACATGCCTAAGTGTTCACTTTTTATAAATTAGCTCAGGTAAAAAGTGATCAAAGTAAAAAGCGTCTAGCTTGTGCCTAATTTCTGAAAACTCATTCTCGTCATAACGGCTACGTTCGCAGTGATAATCGTCACTGCAATACACAAAGAAGTCACACCATGGATCACCAGTAAGACCGAGATGGCCCATAACTTGGTAGTAATAGGCATGGACTTTTTTAGTTTCAACTTTCCATCAGCCTGCTCCTTCAAATAGTCACATCCATACACCGTGCTAGTGGATAGAGGACATTTACTCTCTAGCTAGGAGACCATATGCCTGCTGCTAATCACAGTCGTAACCACACCTGTCGTTGGAACAACCAAGATGAGAAGCTGTTGGGTTGATGACAAAGCCAACCATATATACATTTCTTCCCGAGCTGTTCGCATAAGACGTTGCTGCTATAGGCTCTGTTGCTATTCCATGTAGCATAGCTTTGGTCTGTATTACCTTGCTTGAAATAAGGGATTCTGCAAGCTTGTCATGATTTGCTCGACGTGAGCAAATGCGATTGAACTTTGATGCCGTCAGGCGCTGTTTGCTCAACAGATGCCAGTTCAGATTGTCTGACTGCATTTTTGTCTCTGCTACAAATTGCTGGGACTGTTCAATTGTACATGACAATGATCCTAGCTGACGAGCACAGTCGAGAGTTAAAGGACACTGTATGGTTTGTTGCAATGTTGGTAAGGCAAAAGCAGGTGGATAGGGAGATTGTCTTACTTTGATGATGCCCCCAGTGTTACTGATTGGAACAGGAAGGTGGTATGAAAGCAGTAAGCCCCTGGGGACTGTGCCAAATGTTGTTAATACAAACTCCTCTGGGCTTTTCTTTGACCAAATTTAGGCAAATTGTGGAAGAGGAGTCATAGATGCTAGAATGTCAGATAGCTCAACATCATCATTGACATTCTCCAGCCGTTGATGGACAGCATTGTACATTGTATTTGTTGTGCCACTATCCATTCTGGCTCGTCCTACTGCTTTACTGCTTGGTATTTTAGGCTTCTGAATAACAACTTCATCATCAGAATTGTCCTTCATAGTTGATAGCTCTGACTTGAGAACTTTATTTGTTGTGATCTCATTCTGTAGACTTGCAGAAAGAGAATTTACTTCAAGGAAGAAGCTTGTAATTTCTCTTTGTTGTTGAAAAGATGTTGCTTTTAGGAGACCTAATCTTTTTACAACATCTCTTGAAAGCGAATGAGAGTCGTTGCTAACGAGCAAAGCTTCACTGGACATAGAAACAAATGACGTATCATTCTCTTGACCTCGATTTGAGGTTTCACGTTGACAGGAGGCTGCAATTGTGTAAGGCTGCCGTGTTTCCTAAATTCAGACATACCAGCAACGTTAGTGACAACAATCTTATCTGTGAAGAAAGTTGCTAAAATGCGGTTCTTCGGTTTCTTAGCTTCATTTTGGAAACAGTGCTTCAATATTCGTCAACATTGCAAATGAGATTTCACTAGGAGCACTATGCCTCCTCCGTCACGATTGGGACGGTCAAATCGAAAAATCAAATACTCTCTTCCTGACCAATCATTCCATCAGTGACTGTCAAACGATTTAACCAAGATTCACAGACTGCTACAATATCATACATGTCTTTGCAAAGGAGAAGACTGAGCTAATGGCAGTTTGTTTGCGATAGACTGGGCGTTGAAGGAAACACTGGATATACTATCATCAGAGGCATTGGCGGGAGATGATCGTAATGTATTGGATGTGGCAGCCAGTCAATTTTCATTGAGATAATTGTTGGACCAGGGAGTAGTTGTATCTTCAATGATCCTTCAATGCTGGATTCTCTACAAACGATATGGGGATAACTTATGCTGTGTTTGAAAGTCGGACCGCAGAGTATAGGCTTCCTGCTCCTCATGATTCTGACCAGGCTCCACAAAGACCGATGACCATCGTGCAGACTTTCGAATCTATCTTGATCTCTTTAGGAGGGCATCTCGATTCTCTTTGGTCAGGGTAACGACAATCCTTGGATTAGCTCTTACAACTTTCTTAACACTTCTGAGCCACCCCAATCTAATATCTGATAGGAATTCCATATTGCTGACACTAGCAGATGCTGTAACTGTACTAAGAACGGAGTCAAGGGGAAGACCTGAGATGATGACGGTGTTCTTGATACACTTCTTCTCCTTGATCTCTTTAACAAACTCCCCCATCAGAACTGCTCGATTTATGCAAAGCATATTCTCAAGGCTTAATCGATGAATTTCCAATTGAAGATGCATATGTCAGCAATGGCGAAGTATTCAAAAAGAGAGAGTTCATGTGATATATTTCGCCTATTTAAAGCAGATACTTTGTAAAATACTTGAAACAAATTTTTATATGAAATAGTTTGCTGGAGAAAAGGCAATCAATGTGATGTATAAATCAGATATCTGCGCAACTCTCAATCAGTTTAACAAATTTGACATAAGAAAGAAAAGCATTGCAATGTAAAATATGAAAGTATCCTTGCCAGACGGACCACAGAACTTGTAAGACCAGCTGTAATCAGGCAAATGATGGCATGGATTCGTGCAGATGTAACGGTGAAAACCATGCACTAAAGCCCCGGCCACACTATCGCAAATACTCTGCGAATAGCCTATTGCGAATTGCGCGAATATTCGCCCCAGCAGCCACACTATCGCAAAGCTACGCAACATACGGGATGTGTTACAGGCTATCGACCAATCAGAGTGGAGTATGGCAATCTTTCTCCCAAGTCTTTTCTATTGATCGCGTCGTTATTTTTGCCATTATTTCCTGGTGAAAATGGCTTCCACCGGATTGCAAGATTTGCTTGGTCTCGTTCTTCTCAAAAAGAAGCTACTCCTCTTGAAAAAACGCCGGCTATTAACTTATGGCTGTACAAGAAGGTATTGGGTTCACCCTAGAAATCGTTAATGTAATGTATTACATTAGCGATAATGTAATGTATTACTTTAGAATGCAGATTGCTACATAATTACTAACTAGTAAAACTATCTGATTGTAAGTCAATCAGTGTCTTTTCTGAAATTACGTAGTGATTGCGATCTTCAGTTTCCTCTTGGCGTGTTTTGACGTGGTCACCAGCATACTGAGGCACTTGCCCAGCATGAGGCAAGGTAATAAATTGGATATCGAACAATACCTTGTCTATCCCTCGCTGGGCAAGTGCCATCTGATAGGGAGTGTAATTTCTCAGTCTTTCGACAGCAGTCATCCCATAGTGGTATGCCCTGTCATTCTCTGGTTTGCCCACTTTGTTTGAAAGACTGTTCAACTGGTTGTCGACAGCTTCTAAAGCAGCGTCCACCTCGTGGACCCTTTTTTTAGACTTCCGTGCTGGTGTGGCATTTGGCACCGATGACGAAGACGCAGGAGAGCTTGTTGTAGAGATGGAAGATTTGCTGATAGATAATATTTCATCAGCAGGCGCTGGTATCACAATGTTGTCGCAAGATGGGATGTTTGTTGATGTGCTGCAAGCAAACAATACAATAATAATAGTACAAGAATTTACTGAGCGCTAAAACTATACAAATATTCTTAAGCACTGACATGCATCGTGGCCTAAACTCTACCGTACTTTAAAATTGAATATAATTATAGCAAATTAGAATGTACTTTTACCATCATATTAATGAGACTAAAAATTAAAAAATTAAACTATATCTACAGGTCCTTTAAAATTTCTCACTCTGCATTTACTTACAATGTATTTCAACTATTTTGCAGCTACTACACATAAAGATCAACATCAAACAAACCTCAGTTTCTTATTGTAGTCTGCTATCCATTTCAAGTGGTTCCAAAATCTCCAATCGGGCTGCTCCGTCGCAGCAGCACCACTTGCACATTTTCTCTCGTATGCTCTCTTATAGGTCATAAATGTGTCCTTCAAATCTTGCCATTCTTTCGTCGATTCCTTTACTGGCTGCTGTCTCATAACAACGCACGGGGAAAGATCGTCGTCCTCTTCCCACATGTTGAATTCAAATATCTTTCTGAACAGTTGCAGAAGAGCGAAAGGATCAGAGTGTCAAGAGGTGGCCTGACAGAGATAGCAAGAGGCTCGAATCGAATGATGCTGCACCGCTTGCTTGTTGCATTTGGCTCCAAAATATTGCGCCCTGGATCTACGCATCTCATTGTTATGAATTAGCCAATCACGAACAGATAAATTGTGCTATTCGCGCCCATTGCACGTTTGGAGCTCGACATGTCGAGCTCGGATAATTCGCGAACTCCACTCGATACAAATCACACATCGCTATTGTTCTGCTATTTGCAAGGGTCTATTCGCATGCTATTTGCGATAGTGTGGCAGGGGCTTAAAACAGGAGCTGCATAACCTCTCTTTGGTTTATTTGGCAATTTCCACCAAAAAGAGTTGGCAATTGGAGCGTCAAGATGTCCGGCAGCAACAAATGCACATTTTTTCCCTAATCTACGATGAGCTACGTGATTAAAGGCATGTAGGATGATGGTGAAATTTGATGATAGATCTGACAGAATATGGCTAAGGGGACATAATGTAGAATAATATCATATTGAATCCTTTGATAATTTTATTACACTAACACAAGCTGTATAACATTTAAGTTGAATGCATAGTAGTACGAGCGATATAGACTGGGCTCATATCACGTCTTCAATCATTAATTGTCTCTCACATTGCACATATAATTCAAAACCTTCAGCACTATCATAATCACTATGTTAATGAGAACGAACGGTTCATAATAATACCATATTGAATCCATTGATATTCTTATTACAGTAGCACAAGATCATTATGCAAGATGTGTAACATTTCAGTTCAATGAATAGTACTACAAGTGATCTCATATTTCGTCCTCAATCATTGCCGCACACTTGGCAGGTGTAATTGAAAACCTTTGATACTATCATAATGAGTCTATTAATGTCATTTATACCACGTTGTGGTGGTCTGGAGATGGTGGCTCAGCAACGCAGTCTGCTGGCTGAATACGCCTTCTGCGTGCTGGTGGCGACCCTTCATTGTGCTCTCTTGCGGCTGGTTGTGCGTCATGCTGTTGATGCAGACATCGATCGTTGACAAAGTACCCTTCTCTTGCGTGCAATTCACAAACGGCTTGCTGTTGCTGCATTTCAAAGCGGTATTTCTCGCTTTCACGAATTTCACCTCCAACAAGAGATAAACTGATCGGATGGATCCTTTTGGGTTTGACGATTCCATCTTTTTCCTTTGCTGGTTTTGCCCATCCCAGGCACAGAAGAACACAGTCTTCTTTTCCAATAATCATT
The DNA here is from genome assembly GCA_900245855.1 of Calvadosia cruxmelitensis. NCBI lineage: Eukaryota > Metazoa > Cnidaria > Staurozoa > Stauromedusae > Kishinouyeidae > Calvadosia > Calvadosia cruxmelitensis. Next base: position 26,995 of record OFHS01000402.1, read on the forward strand.
CTGGTGCTTTCTCGAAATTCAACAACATCTTGGTTCCGTACGTCCCCTGAAATTGTAGTAAGATAAGAAACAATTATGGGGGTTCGGGTTTGTTACATAATTAAGCAAGGAAATGTTTAATTTGTCAAGAGACCTTCAAACAATATTTGTGTACAAACAGTGATGCTTCCGATGCACTACAAAATTCAAGTCGGTACGTCTCAATTTTGATAACACATTGCAGTCCCAGTCTTCCTGTTCCCATGCCAGCGCCTATCGATCAGCATCTACTCTAGAGAGAATATTAAAACGAAGGTATAAATAAAAGCTATAATATCAAATCCAAGAAACTTACCAATCAATTGGAGTGATATAAGAATAATCAGCAACTGCATGACCATCATGTGCTTTGATCTTTTCCTGAGGCAGATAATGCAGCAAAACAACAACATCAACTGTAATTATTTCTATCGCTGCGAGATCTGCTGTGTGGATTAGTAATGGCACTTGAAAGCACTGCATATAAGGTGGGTGCAGTTCCAAAAAGCTAAGTTGCAGACTTGCAGCATCCTCAATCTTGAATTTCAGCACACTTTCATTGTCAGTCTTCCTCAGGCTACTTGGAGATTTCTTGGAGCACATGTGTGTTGCTTCTTTTTGCACTTCTGCACTATTCACAGATAACAATTCCTCTTGTAAGACATAAGTTTGCCCATGTCGCACACGCGACCTGCTTATAGGATCCCTTGTGTAGCATCTTACCAAGGAATTCAAACTCATTGGTAAGAACCCACCTGGTGTTCTTTGAGGACCAATTTAATTGGATGGCCAGGAAACTATCCCTTGCTGGATGCTCATTTTCAATGTTGGATAAATGATCACAAAGTGGAAATTCAAGGTGCAAACGTGTGCGGTTGGGGGTAGATGGGGGTAGATGGGTGCAGTGGAACGAACTCATTTGCAGGCTGGCCAATATCCTTACTCTCAGAAGGAAACACTGCTTTGTTGCGGCGTTTCTTAGGCGTTCTTAAAGAAGATACGCTATCATTTAAATACGACCGCTTTTCTTGCTCATACAAACTTTCTCTTCCAACATCATTCAAGGTAAACAATGTCCTGTCGATTTCTTTCGCTTTAGTGATGAGACTCCTGCGAGTTTGTAGCTTTCTTCAACACCCTTTACAAATATGTTTCGTTACAGTGTTAAGCACAAACAATAGATCTTTCAACTCCTCAACAACAGAGAACTTTCCTTTACCCGCGACAAGATATCTTTCTTCTTTGATTGCAATATTTTGAAAGCAAAGTGTACAAATAAATTCCATCTGCTCACAGCGAGAACTAAACAAGCTATGTAATAATTTTGTGAAGACGTGTGATCATCCGAGGGCCATTATGGCGCAACAGATCGTAGCTAGGCTACAACCAATCAGGTGCCCTAAATCCCTTAGCCAATCAAGAGTCACTACGACAAGCACAGCAGCGGAGAGAACAATTGGAACACAATTCGTTGCGCTGCTTTGCAGACAGACTATGCAGGAGAAATTTTACTGAGACATAGGATGATCCATTTGAAGATATACATTGATGATCGTCCTGGGATTTATTACCGGAATTTGTCTTCATACTTGGTAACTCTGTCTTGAGAACTTTATTTGTTGTGATTTCATTCGGTAGACTTGCGAAAAGAGAATTTACTTTAAAGAGAAGGCTTGTAATTTCTCTTTGTTGTTGAAGAGATTTTGCTTCTAGGATGCACAATCTTTCTACATCTCCGGAATGCAAATGAGAGTCGTTGCTAACGAGCAAAGCCTCACCGGACATAGAAACGGATGACGCATTGCAACCATGCACTAGCACAGGAGCTGCATAACCTCTATTTGGTTGATTTTGCAATTTTCACCAAAAAGAGTTAGCAATTGGAGCGTTAAGCTATCCGGCAGCAACAAACAAAGGCACAATTTTTCCCAGTCTACTATGAGCTACATGATCAAAGGCATGTTGGATGATGGTGAAATTTGATGATAGGTCTGACTAAATATACCTTTGACACCATCATAATGACTCTGTTGATGTCATTTATACCATGTTGTGGTCGTCTGGAGATGGTGGCACGGCAACGCCGTCTGCTGGCTGAATACGCCTTCTGCGTGCTGGTGGCAACCCTTCCTTGTGCTCTCTTGCGGCTAGTTGTGCGTCATGCTGTTGATGCAAACATCGATTGTTAACAAAGTACCCTCCTGTTGTGTCCAATTCACAAATGGCTTGCTGTTTCTGCATGTCAAAGCGGTATTTCTCGCTTTCACGAATTTCATTTCCAACAAGTGATATACTGATCAGATGGATCCTTTTGGGCTTGACGATTTCATCTTTTTCCTTTGCTGGTTTTATCCATCCCTGGCACAGAAAGACAAGGTCTTCTTTTCCCATAATTATTCTGATGTATCCTCGAAATTCAACACCATCGTGGTTCTTTACACTATGAATCCAAAACCATGTGAAAACCATGTGAAAACCATGTGAAACGGGAAGCACCATGCGAAAAACCATGTGAAATTTCAAACACCATGTGAAAAACCATGTGAAAAACCATGTGAATTAGAAAACTGTGTGAAAAACCGTGTGAAAAGGGCACTTTTCACATGGTTTTTCACATGATTTTCACATGGATTTCACGTGGTATCAGTTCATAGTGTTACGTCCCTCTAAAATTGTAGTAGGATAAGAAACAATTATGGAGGTTCAAATTTGCTACATAATTAAGCAGGAAAATGTTTAATTTGTCAACAAACCTTTAAACAATCTTTGTGTACGAACAGTGATGCTTCTGATGTGTTACAGAATTCAAGTTGTTACGTCTCACTTTTGGTAACAGATTGCAGTCCCAGTCTGTTTGGTCCAATACCAGTGCCTATCGACCAGCATGCAATGGAGTCAGTGTGAGCTGTGTCGCATGCGGTTTCAGGGTACATCAATTGCAGTTGTTGCTGATATTGAGAGACATAAATTTCAATTAATATGTAAAGAAGTTTCCATTGACTACATTGATTCCATTGAGATATTTCATGCATTCCCCTATATGGCATGTTGGGCGATGGCTGCATGAGAAAGTAAATCAATGTATTTGGGGTAGACGAGGACAACTGGAGAAACTATTTTAAGGATCTTGCTTTTATGGAATCAATCTCAATTAAGCTGACGGCGGTCAGAATTGAAGAATAACACAGAAGCAAGCAATAGGTAATCGCAGAGGTGATTTTCATGCCAAATACCTCCAAAGCTACATTGAAAGAGATCCTTGGCAAATGACACAAGGCCCCAATGGCAAGGAAAGCTTTCTGTTTTTCTTCTGTACATGCTCTGTAAACGTCAGAGACTGCTGCAGTGTGACACTCCCATATTCATAAGACTTGACAAATTCAATGACATCAAATAGCATTCCCATTTACAAGATAAGACAGCAATGCCAGGTTTTTATTTCTCCAAACATTCCGTGAAAATTAGGATCGTTATTTTTTAACAATACTATTTCATCTTTAATAGGTTGTACAATTTTTCAATGTCATTTCTTATGTCATTAAGAGTGTAGAAGACCAACCAGCTGTTCTTCGGCTTTATAGTTTTTTCCTCCATGCGTCGACGGACCGCTTCGTTCACCTCTTTGATGTCAATTTCCAACAGCAGCTGATCAAATACGAAATTGATCTGCTCGTTCAGCGGAGCCCAGCATAACCGGTCGTGTTCGGGTTGACAGTTTGGAGGATTATCGCTGCAGATCAGTGCACATCCCGTACAAAAGTCTGAAAAGAGACGTGACACGTGCTGTGCCATCTTTTCAGCAACAACTTGAATTAGTGTGAGGCGATGCTCCAAAAGCCAGTTCTTGTCTTCAGCATCTCCTCGGACGATTGCCACTTTCATCTGCTTTAATCCTGTCGGATCCTCCTTTATTATCGCCATCACAATCGGTTGCACTTCATGATCAAGCAGTGGAATTTGCTTCAATTTCCAATCGTATTTGATGTAGGCTCTTCTCATGAAAGTGAGACTATTTATAATCTCATCTATCTTCCAAGAATGGAGAAGAATAGCGTTCACGTCTTCTTCCGATTTTGACGATGATGACCGCTGCAAAGCAGTAGTTGCGGCTTCCTCCTCTTCTGTCGCTTACTGCAGCATTACATAAAAACCAGCGTTATTGTCATAGTCGATATGCGCTGACGTTCTAAGCGCCATACGCTTGTTGGACGACTCCCTCCATTTGTGCATTCTACGCTTGAATAAGTCTCAATCATGCCTCTGTAAGACACCTTCTGCTGGAATGAGCTGTTTCCTCTTCATCTCTGTGATACTTGCTGGTAATGGCAATGGTCTGCCCACTGCAATCCCTTTGGCATGGCTCTGATAAATTTTGCTCTTTGGAGGGTTCTTTGCTGACTATTTTCCACCACTCCCACAGCCAGATGCACAACGCTTGCATGAATGGTGTTGCTGGCAATTCTGATTTGATTTGTTTCTGGTACAACCTATATACACATACGACTGACACTTTGAACAATACGCTAACAGATTAATGATTTGTAATAAGTTTTGAGAACAGGGGATAATACAATATAAGTAGAACACTGACGATAACAATAAGCAAAAGTAGCATAAGAAGATCAGCAATGCATTTCTACTTTGC
>OFHS01000402.1:33722-44443 GCA_900245855.1 Calvadosia cruxmelitensis
GTCAGTACAAGAATCAGCAAACATTAAAGTACAATTATCACTCAAAATCGAAAATCGAGAAATTTTGCGGTTTTCAAGGTAGAGCCTGCCCTTAAGGACAATTGGCTGACACCGTTAATAACAATAGGCTAGCATGTAGAATCCGTTAATAACAATAGGCTAACTTCTTATGAACTATTTGCTAACATGTTGAAAACAATAGGCTAACATAGAGAAGAACAGTAGGCTAACAGGTCATTAAGAGACAATACCCATCCAGTTCCAGATATAGGCAGTAACACTTGATGAGATCTAAAGTGGCCGCACAGTTCCTAAAATCCCTCTGTCAGGGTTCTTATTTGAGTGACAATTTCTGATGTTGAAAGTAATTGCTGATGTTTGGAACTTCCAGACAATTTGACATCAACTACTTCACTAATACTTATTAAGTCTTATTTTAAATCTCTTTCCTGGATTGTCCTCTTTGGTTTTCCTTAGAAGACATCTTAGATCATAAGCTGCTTTCTGCTGTGCAGGAGTCTGATCAGGACCGATGAGAATGTTTTCTTTTTCTGAGATCTAATATTTGCGGTTTTCAAAAACTCTTTCTATTTCTCTGGACTAAGTCCTGTAATGCCGCGTGCAACAACGATACGACTCAGGAGACACAATCGGGTTGGTGAACACAACCAAGTCTTACCAACAACTCAACGACTACATTCGAACTATCGCTTACAACATTGCAATGTTATCGGACATATATCAAGCAAGACAGGACAAGACGGGACAACACACAGATGTTATGGGACGCAGACATTACATCACCCCTCTCAATATCAACTGAGAGTTTCCTGAACTTCTACGTCAGCCAAGAAACAATCTTGGTAGCGAGGTGGCAAACGGCGCGAGCGTTGTGATCGGTCGGCAGTTGGAGCTGTTTTCTCTGGAGGTGTAGTATGTGCAGCAAGATTGTCTGCCTCGTCGTGGATTATGCAAGGCTCCAGGCAGAGATATACTGGTTGCTCTGGGCAGGTCTTGAGGCGGTTACGGTGGAAAATAAATTGCCTTGTCGAATTACTTGAGTGTTCTATTCGATAATTAACTGGACCAACAACATCTAATACAACATAAGGGCCTGTCCACGGCTGATGGAATTTCTTAGTGTGGCCTCTGGGGACAGCAGGGGAATGTAGCCAAACCTTCTCGCCAACGGAAAATGGCTTGCACGAGTCACTATGGGAACGAGCGTCATATAAGGTCTGGAGATGGGCATGGGCCGCAAGCTGGTTCTTATGTAGGATTTCATGTGTTTGCGTAATAGCATCCCGCAACGCTGAAACGTACGATAGCTCCCCGATTTCAACCCGATCTTCGGATAAGGTCTCTGCTGCAATATCCAGGGGTAGGCGTGCTGGTCTCCCATAGATGGCGTCAAATGGTGAAATCTTGGTGGTGGCATGTTTCTGCTATGATAGGCTAGTAAGAGAATTGGGAGGTGTTGGTCCCAGTCCGTATGTGACTCGTTGACGTAGACAGAAATCATCTGCTCCATGGTGCCATTAAAACGTTCCACCTGGCCATCAGTTTGAGGATGATAAGCCGAGGTCCGGATTTTTTCAGTGCCTAGGAGGAGACATATATTGCGCATCAGCTCGGCTTCAAAGTTTGAACCTTGGACGGTCATGAGTTTTGAAGGGACACCATGCCGACTGATGACATTCTGCACATAAGCTTTTGCAACCGTGGGTGCTCGCTGGTCAGGTAAGGCAGGAGCTTCCACCCATTTCGTAAAATGATCGCTCATCACGACAATGTATTTCTGCCATTGGAAGTAGGGGGCAAAGGCCCAAGTATGTCCATAGCCCAAAGCTCCATTGCAGATCGGGTGCAAAGCGGTTGGAGTGGGGCGCATACACTAGAGCTAGGTCCCCTTTTTTCGGACGGTGGAGTTCAACAGAACAACCCGTTCCTGTTTCTCGCAGTACATGCATCAACGCACATTTTCCACACACTACGATTACTTACAGACGACAATGGTACACCAGTAAACAAACAGTCCGACGTTAACACATCAGTATAAGTGTAAAAATTTGCAAAACCTCGGCGGTATAGTTCAGTGGGTTTCCACTCCATGATTTCATGTAGGGACTGGGGAGAGCGATCCTTACTTCTCAAAGTGTGGCCGATGAATCGCAGCCTGCGTTGCTGCAAAATCGCACAGGCCGACGGCGTCATTTGTCGTAGTTCAATGGTTGTGATGATCATAGGGTAGTGGTAGCTAAGAGCATGACGCAGAAGGTGATCGTAGATTTGATTGATCTGACGAGAGAGTGTATCGGTTAAGAACCAAGATTCACAAGCATATAGAAATACAGGCTCGATGGTATTACGAAACAAGCACAGCTTGAGGTCTGGAGAGGCAGATGACGACCAGAACCTCTTCAAATCACCAAGGCCCAACCAAGCCATACCACGACGACAGGAAATGTCATCAGTAGATGAAGGGAAGGTGGACCAAGGTACCTGAAGGATTCCACCTTCTCGACAGGACCCTCAGATGTAAAAAGCTGTGCCTGCTCGGAGCCAATTACGATGAACTTGGTCTTAGCAACGTTGATTTTCAGGCCGACGGTGCTGCCAACACGCTCAATCTCGGTCAGAGTTTTTTGCGCATCAATGTTTTCTGACACTACGACGATATCGTCAACGGAGTCAAGGTCGGCCAGCCTCTTTTCAGGGTAACGGGAAGATCTTCGACGGCTCAAAGTGAAACCACTTCCAGGTGGGCAGCATGGCAGAGCACATAGTCAATAAACAAATTAAATAAAAAAGGTGCCAGAGTATCACCCTGAAGTACGCTGTGGAAGACGAAAGACGAGAATTGATGCTTTGACATTCCACAAGATATATATTTGAGAGAGACGTTGCTGGTCCCATGACAGGGAGAGATGGCAGAGTTCCAAGGAGTACATATGGTCGTTGGTGCCAGAGCTCTATGTCGTGAGACACAGCGTAGATAAGACGACAGACGGAGTTGTTGATACGACGAAGTACAGACGGCAAAGAGGATAATTACAGGGTGACACAGCTACATATTCTTACAATCACGTGACTACACAATGACGACATTGAGTTCACACAGACCGCGCGTCAGCCACTACAACGCCACACGATGTTGTGAAGTCCTCAGTGTCACCATAGCGAGATCGAACAAATGAGGACGTAGAGCAGTACATAGACATTATAGCATGAATTAGGACTGGAGGGACGTTGAAAATAGAAAGGAGACCATCAATTTTGCTGCGAAGAACTGAGTCAAATGCTTTTTTAAAGTCAATGAAGGTGACAAAAATGTTCTTTTGATGAGATCTGCAGCCCTCAATTAGGATACTTAACGAAAGAATTCGGGTGACGGTGTTCCTGTCCTGCCTTCCGCCTTTTTGGTTGTGCCATTTGAACGGGTCGATAATTGGTGACACACTGCGATGGATGACTTTGTTGTACGCCTTGGCGGCTGTGGACATCAAAGAGATGCCGCGTTGCTGGTCGAGGAGGATTGAGGAATTCTTTGGGATAGATTAGAATTGCTCGACGCCATTGCACAGGTGCAGCCATTCCCGATAACATTGCATTGACAATTACCAATAGTTTGGGTTGGATAGAAGGGAATCTCAAGGCGATGACGGGGACCATATCTGCTTTAGGGACTGCGAAGGGACACATTACCAATACCACTGAGTCCAGTTCAGACAAAGTCACATGAGAGATATATGAAAGGAAGACGAATCAGGTGCGGAGGGTCAGAGGAGTTAGGACCAGGAGACGGATTTAGCAAGGCGACGAAGTGATCCCGAATTTTCAATCTTGCTTCAGCAGCATTGATGGCATCCACATGCAAAGGTGGAGATGCACGCTTTCGCAGATGCTTAATATGTTGCCAGGCAACGCGGTGCTTGTTGGCGTCTGAAGCGTCTTTGACGTTGTCATTGATCTCAACAAAGTGACGATTCATGCATTGTTTGTGGGTGTCAGCAAGCGCTGTGGAATGCACAAGAATTGAGCGGTCTCTCGCATCTGTGTCCAGCTGGCTTGATGACTCATAACGCATGGCTTGTGTTGCATGACGTAGACGATTTCTTGCGCTAACAATATCATCATCAGACTCCCAGGACAATGAAGAGGACCTACTCCCTTGTTTCACCGGCAGAATTGTATTGGCAGTGATGACAATAGCGTTTGACACCTTGCTAAAGTCGCTTTCTGGAGGATCCTTAACAAGAACAGCATCTAGGTGTTCGGCAAAGGCGTCAGCAACAGATGGCAATGCAAACCAATTAGGTAATTGTCGTTTCCTGTGAGCCTGGTGTGTCCGAAGTTGTTGTGCTAAGTCCGCAAACACCAAGCGATGGTCTGACGGAATAGCATATGGGGCCAGAGTATCACAATTTTTTAACCTGCGTGGAAAGTTTGTTAGTATATAATCCATGATGACAATTGATAAAGTCAGACAAGAGATCAGAGTTAGGGTTGCATGAACTATCCTGCCGAACGTTTTGAATGACAGTTGCATGATGCAAGACTAATGTGACACAACACGGGAAACTTTAGGTTCCTTGTGGCGACTGCATACGTCACAGGTAAGAATCAAGTCCTCAGTGTCTCCTTGCATTCCTGGCCAGTAAAAGCGGTGCTGCAACCGGTCCAGAGTACGTGTAATTCCTAAATGGCCAGCAGAGGGGATATCATGGGCCAAGGAAAGGGATTTGTGAACGTGCACTAATTGGGACGAGAAGCAAGAGGGCATCAGACACCCGACGATAGAGGACACCATTGTGGAATTCCAGCTGTGCCCATAGCTGTCGGAGGCGACGTAGAACCCCATTGGTTGACCATGGTACTTCCCTAGGAGGACGGTCAAGGCAGTAACGTAGCCGCGCGCAGATGACATGCAGGTCAGGGTCGGCCTCTTGCATGGCAGCCAACTCAGCAGGAGACCATGCTGGTTCTATGGCGATGGCCAAAATGTCACCTGTGAAATGGATGCAAAGCAGCATTTTTCTCGTTTGAGTTTGAGGCCAGCAGCCCGAATCCTATCCAACATCGCGGCAAGACGGCGTTGATGCTCCTCAAGAGTGGCAGCGAAAATGATGATATCGGCAATGTAAACGAGGCACCCAGGACAATCATGACGGAGCTTGGTCATCATTCGCTGGAAGGTGGCGGGGGCAATCCTACAGTCCAAATAGCATGACATTAAACTCGTAATGAGCTAGACCCACAGTGAAGGCTGTAATTGGCTTGTCTTCTTCGCGGACAGGAACCTGCTAATAGCCAGACGCAAGATCCAGGGTGGTAAAATAGGCAGCGCCCCCAACTTGGTCAAGTATTTCTTCAACGCGGGGCATAGGATGAGCATACTTATGTGTGACGGAGTTTACTCGATGGAAATCTACGCAAAAACGGTATGTCCCTTCCTTTTTTGGGGCAAGCACTATAAGGGATACCCATGGACTAGAGCTAGGGCGGATTAAGCCCCGCTGTAGCATATCGTGGACCTGCTCTTCGACAACAGGTCGGAGGTGATAGGGGGTCCTGTAAGTCGTTGTTTGATGAAGGAATAGTTCCCAACGTCAATACAGTGCTCGGCGACCGATGTCAGACCCAAGGCATCGGCGGGCGAGTTAACAAATATGTCGCCATTTTCCTGCAGCAGTGCATCAACGTTCGAAACTGAAGCGGGAAATGACAAGGGGATTAACAGAGGAAAGGAACCATCCTCGTCTCACATGACCCTACGGTTGGCCACATCGACGAGCATGCACGTGGCTGCTAGAAAATCTGCCCCAAAAATGTAGCGGTCGGGGAGGTCACACACCAGAGAATGTGTGTTTGTGATGCAACGTGCCAATACCAACATCTGCATCTGTAATGCCAATGACGGGCAGCGAGCTGCCATTGATTCCACGTGCCACAATGGGGCAAGAGTGACCCGTCGAAGCAGCTACAAGGGCACCGCTTATCAAGCTGATAGAAGCACCACTGTCAACTAAACAATTATAGGGAACACCATTCAAGTGTGCCTTAATAAAGACAGCGCTCGGACTGACACAATTCTTTTCCGTAATAAGAGAATGGGCAACCTGAGGAGGACCTAGCGAGGCCACCTTTGGCCATTTCGCTGTTGTGGGGCGGGTTGATGGCAAGATTGGAACTGTGGCGGAGGAAGGCTGGAAACCCCTTGGCTGCTGCGAGGGGAACTGGGGCTGTGAGGCAAATCTGTAAGGGCAATACTGAGCAGTGTAGACAGGTCCCCTGCAATATTGGCATACAAATGAAAAGCTTAATGGTCTATTCCGACCGAAATTGCGTCCATCTGCTTGACCAGCATTACAGTCCCGCGAGCGATGGCCATTTTGGTCACAGGAATAACAATTACCCAGAGACGGACCCCTGGAGGGCACTGATTGGTTCCACGAACCGCGGGGTCTTCTCGCATTGACAGCTGAAACGCGGACGCTGTCAGTCGATTGGCTGGTGATCTCAGCAACTTTCAAAGACAAAGACGTTACCTGACTCGTCAGCGGCTTCATCAATTTCATCATCTTGTCCTCGTGGTGCTCAGTTTGCTTCGTTGGTTTCTCAATGATTATGTTGTTGGCTCTTTGATCAAGACCAAGGTTGATGGCATGGAGTTCCTTCGCTCGGTTGACGGTGGCTGAGAAGTCGTCGCCTTCTCGTTGTAACAACTGGATTTGAGACATCGAAGGCAATTCCTCGATAAACTGCTGTCGGAGCAGCCGTTCTCTGTCAACCTCTTGCAATGTCGGCATGGCCCTTGATAAGATTGTCTCCAAGGCAAAGGCGTACAGTTCAAGTTCTTCTGGCTCGCGTCACTTTCGCTGTCTAAACTCGGCCATTGCCATGAATTGGCCCACAGCGTCGCCCCCAAGTCATTCTTTCAAAGCGGCGATGAGGTCCTTGTAAGTGCTTTTCTCTGCATTGGGGATTCTCTCCAAGACTACAAATGCTTTCCCTGAAAGCAAGATGAACAGCCGCTTCAATCGCTCATCGTCGTTCCAGCCTTTAGCCGTCGAGCAGACTTCAAATTTACTTCTCCATAAATCAAAGTCACCCTCACCAAAGTTCTCCGGTAATGCCACATTACGCTTTGTTGTTGTTGTCATCCTGGTCACGGCACCAAAATGTAATGCTGGCTTTTTGCTTCCCAAGCGTTCAACTTCTGTATCTAAACAGGAAAGTTCAACAACTATTATGCATGCTGTTTCTCTAATTGGTTCACCATAAGACGAATCAACTTGATAATGCTAGCCTCTATTGCAGCTTAAGCAGTCTGCTCTGATATTATCCGCTTGGCCAAATCAGCAATTGGAAGGGAACCAGACACGACTGAAGCATCAATCCTTTAGAATTTCTAATTCTAAATGTGCCACACTCAAAATACCGTGCTTGGAATATTTCCTACAATCATTCATTCTCCTGCATATTATGTATATCATTTTACCCACAACATCCTTGAGCGCAGTGTCTAGTTCATCTGATGTCAGATCATTGCTGAAGCTAGTTTGTGCTGCAACAGCTGGCAGCTCTATTCTCCTTCTTTCCATTGTTGCATACAATATATGCAAAGTTTTAGTAATTTTTCTCCAACCAAATCCAAGCCTTCGAAACTGATAGACGTCTAACTATTCTATGTCAATATTACGCCTCCCTGTTCTGTGCTGCCTTGATGATGATACCAGGTCAGCTTCATTGTTGTCAATTTGCTGTCTTTCTGTAGAAGAAGTGCTGCTATTATTATGAGCTTTATGATCTTTAATCCTCACATACTTTATATTTCTAATTCTCTATTGCCAGAGAAAATATTGCTAGCACTCATAGCTGACTTAAGATTTTTTAAATCTAGTTTCAGAGCCTTGCTTTCCGTGATCACAATTTGCAGTGTGATGGAGACTGAATTGACTTTTAGAAGAAGATTTGTGATTTCTGTTTGTTGCTGTAGAGATTTCGACTCTAACAGAAATAACCTTTACATTATATCTTTTGGAGTTGGATTAACTTCGCTACTTATCACAGAAGATTCACTGAACAATGCAAGTGAGCTTTGAGACAAGATGGCAGCGTCATTAACCCTAACCATAAGTTCTAAAGTGTTCTCGTCTGAGGGGCCAGCAATGGCTTCGGGCTCCTCTGGGGGCATTTCCCACCATCGGCAAACGCCACCAGGCGTTAGGGTCAAGTCAATCAAAAGTCCGGAAACCTTTGTAGGTGGCTTCTCCAAAAAGCTGTTTTAGGTCACCGAAGACCCTTTTCATAGCATCCGTCAAAGGGCCTTGACGGTGACCAGCTTGCATTCCGAGCTGTCTCAGAAATCTTCTAGCTTTCTCAATGAGCAATGGAACTTTTCTGATATAGTCTTCAACTGTGATTGAATAATCTTTCACCTCCGTTTCCAGGAAGGCTGACGAGTTTCAGGGCTCTAACACCATGACGTATTGCGTGGCAACAGCTAAAGAACGACATCGAATTCTAGACTCGAAACGAACCCCGCCTAGGCAATTTGGGTGCTCGACCATAAACTGGTGAATTTTTTGGTAAAGCTGTAATCTCTCGTGTCTGGCACGAGAGTTTACAGGAACATGCAAAGGAGACAACGAACATTGACGTACAAAATGGTGCAGCAACATATAAACCGACAAAGATACATAGCCAGTATGGCCTGCAGGGAGATCGAAATCCAACTTTACCGTTCCACCAATCGATAAAGTTGGATTTGGTTGCTCATCCAAAGGGTTCAAAATTGGATACGCTTCCGACTTCGGATATCTTCTTTTTAATGCAGGGACGTAGACAGTGTATATCTTGTTATCTCTTCCACTAAAGCTCACATCCCAACTGTTTTTGGGGAATCCGTCTTCGACAATACTATACACTCCTTCCCCGTTATCCACTGTTTCTTTAAAAAGGTAAATTTCTTGCAACGGGACTTTCATTCCGTAGTTCATGATGCGAATTGTTCGTATCCCAGCCTGCACAAGGGCTTCTTGAAATATACATGTTGACAAGGGACGTGCATTTCTTGCAAGGTGGTCCTGCCTGTCGGTTGTGGCGAGAAATACCACTCCTAAATTATGGAGTGCGCTCACCAGGTTTGCTTTAGTATCTAAATCTCTCTTGACGAGAATTGTTACGGGATGGTAAGTTATTACTAACCAAAAGGTAACATCAGTGTCAACTTTTCTTTTTGATGTTGAGTTGCTCGGCATAAGCATCCCACCCGCGAGTCCTTGTAAATGTCTCAAGAAATCGTCTGAAAGGAAAAATATAAAAATAAATTATAATAACTATAAATATAATTAGATTACAATAAAATAAATAAAATAGTTTAAAAAATAATAACAAAAACATGATAATATTGTCTGCATATCACCTTGAATACGTGAGTAGGGTTGTAAAAAGTTAAATTCTCTAACTCGCTGGATGGCTCTCTCAACGTAGATCCTCAGACTTGCAATTTTCTTAGATCTTTTTGTGGTATTACAACCAGTTCGATGAGAGCGAATGCCAAGAGAACATAACCGCTCAGTCACTGACAGAAAATCTGAATATCTTTCACAAATCAAAGCATTTATACAGAGAACATAATTATACAAATTATTCGGGCGAGGTCGACATTGATTGACAGGTATAACATAATTTACAGAGAATGAACAAAATTGCGAGAAGGAGAAATTAAACATGCGGAATATATTAATATGTAAATGAGATCACGAGGTAGAAAGAAATAGTCTCAGTTACAATAGTCATTCAAACGAACACGGAAACGAGATTACAAGTGTTCATTCAAAGTTACAGAGAAAACGAGGTTACATGGAAACGAGGATCGAGAAGGATTTACGTAATACGACAACTACCCTCTTCCAGGTTGGAATACAACCGAAATAATATTAAGTGTCATAGCCATAACGAATCGGAGGCTGGACATTTCTAGCAGATCTACGAATAGGATTATCAATCACAACTGGTTGAGCAGACGATTGGTCAACATCAGTTGGATCAGAATTAACAACATGATTAGGATCAGAATGATTGTCAGATGAAGCAGACGCGGGAATAGCAGCAAACTGATTTCTGTGAGCAAGAATAGGGCGGTCATTGGATTGTAACCAGGCGGTATTTGAACCTTTTGACAAAACGAACTCAGCACGCTGAGGCAGATGGGTTGGAGACTGACGATACGTCACGATGTCTCCAGCAACATGTTCAGAAATAAAAGGGACCCGGGGAGATCTACCAAGTAACAACTCAGCAGGGGATTTCGATCTTGCAGAAGAGGTTGTACGATGTACAAGCAAAATTTTGTTCAAGAACATGTCGAAAGAAATTCTCAGACCAGTGTGCCAAGCTTTCATGGCTCTTTTCACTGTCTGGACAGCGCGTTCTGCTAATCCGTTAGCTCTTGGAAAGTATAATGGCGAGTCATCTTTGTTGCAACCTGATCTTCGTAGCCAATCAACAATGTCTTCATTTATAAATTCCTTGGCATTGTCCGAAACTAGCAATTTTGGAACACCAAATCGAGCAAATAAAGAAGAAAGAATTCGGATAATACGTGGAATGGAGCGATCAGTACAACGAAAAGATTCTATCCAACCAGAACCTGCGTCTACTATCATTAAAACATTTCCAATGTCTTTTACATGTCCAAAATCCATGTGTAAACG
>OFHS01000403.1:6484-40722 GCA_900245855.1 Calvadosia cruxmelitensis
TTATTATTATTATTATTATTATCATTATTATTAAATCGAACAACTGTTTACACGTGGTGGATCGAGTGGTGACTTTCGGAGTCGCAAATGATAATGTAATAATAATGTCTGTTATTGCTACGATTACTTGCTTAAATGAAATGATTGACATGACTTAAAATATCTCAAACCCTTACAACACAGGACGTACAGACATTGTGCAATCATTATGGCGTGTACAATAAGTTGTTGGCTAGAGTAGAACGAGCCTTGCGCGGAATTGTCGAAGTATTCCTGGGGCCTTATTCATGGACCGGGACTAAAGCGTAGTCTGGGACTAAACATCGAGTCTGGACTATAAATTACGAAAATCTGTATATGGGAGTTGAGCCTATTTAGTCCTGGACTGCGCTTTAGTCCCGGTCCATGAATAAGGTCCCAGGAACGCTTGCCGCGGAGTCGACGGCGAGCATCTGTAGATGGAAATGCTAAAAGACCACGAAGAGTGGTGCGCAGTTTATTATTTTAAACAACGTAGCCTCGAAATACGTTTTGAAAGGACTCTCAAATCGAGACCAATCGTTATAATCAATCAATAAATCAATAGCTATATCTTTAGATAGATAGATATACAGTATAGAGTTTTATTTCTGACAAATAAATTAATTAATGCATGGTGAATAAGAATATGACAAGCAGCAAATTTACAATTATGTAAGCATATGATCAATTTAGCGTTTGTTTATTCTATTTATTCAACCTCGCATTTAACTGTCGTACACAAATAGTATATTACAGTTAACCCGAGGGGTACGTTTTGTAAATATAATATATAAATGTGCGTTTTATATTATTTAAAGCCGTTGATCATAACTGTTCATAGACAGTCAAACCATAGCCACGTGATATAGAGGCTACTTGTTAAACGAGGCTGAATTGTGTTGGAGTATTCAAAAGATAATCTTTCTGAGCATCTTTACAGGGATAAAGGTCAACGTTTTCATGGTTCAAAGACATTCATCTTGTCAAGCGATTTGGCAAATTCCGCTGTCGCTAAATAATAATGGACGAGCAGAAAAATAGTTCACATAAGCGACAACAGTTTTGAGACATTTAAAGCCTTTAGTTGGGACAATAAAAAATATTTATTTATTGGTAAAATAATTCCGCTGTCGTCAAATAGTAATGGACGAACAGAAAACATTTCATAAGCGACAACAGTTTTGAGACATTTAAAGCCTTTAGTTGGAACAATAAAAAATATTTATTTATTGATAAAAATAATTCCGCTGTCGTCAAATAGTAATGGACGAACAGAAAATATTTCATAAGCGACAACAGTTTTGAGACATTTAAAGCCTTTAGTTGGAACAATAACATTTCTTTTTGATGAAAAGTAATTTCTTTGAGAAGAATGAAACCTAACCAGAAACAGAAACACATAACAGCTTGAAGGGGAATATTCAATGTTTAGTTTTTGGCTTATGGCATCAATTCATATGAATGCATGTGTCAAATAGCAACACAGAGAAGCAGCGGTGTCAAATCTGATCGAACAACGACAAATGTCGATGCAATTTCTCATTGTAATTATCAAACCGGGTCCATTGACTTTCCCGGTTCTTCGAAGTCACGAGCTGAAGTTGTCAGAGTTGGAATGCATTACCGGAGGCATCTGTGACGGCACAATCGACACAAGAATTCAAACAAAGCTTAGAATTAATAGAAGGCCTTCAGTCTAAATGTCTTGTATGCTAGTAACTCGTGTACAATCTGGTCTTCTTAGTTTGGATTTGTATTTTGGCTTTATATAAGTGGAAGTGCTTCTTTTCTTTATTTGCCCGTCATGATTTTTGACAAATAAACATAAATACAACTACTTTTTTGGCAGTATATAGACAAACTTTTAACCGGCTTGTACTCATGTGGTTAGTAAGGCATGCCTACAGTTGTCCGTACAGAAAATTAACAGACTTGACGACGTTATCGTCCGATTTTCTCCACAACCGTCGCGGTTGAAGACGAGCGGAGTATAGTAGTCATTATTCATTAGGTCATCCATTCACAATCAGTCGTGGTACCGACAGGATCAAAATTAGCATCAGTTCAAGTGGTTAATAGGAATGGATTAGTCATAAAGCAAGCATGAAAGCGTAACCTCGAATGTCAAAGGGTTCCTTCATCACATCCCTAATCCAAGAATGACCGTTGCTTTTACTTCTAGCGTCCACGGAATTCCGTTTTTACGACCAAGTCTGGCAATGGTCTGACTTTTCACAGCTTGCAACAGCGCAAACCGACCAACCACACTCAACTCACGCTTCGCTCTTACCTTTGTAGCGAAATTTCAGCATCACAATAAATCAAATCCAGTTTAGTTGGCTGTGGAAGCATGTAATAACCTTGCACCCAAAGCGACGAGATTTGTCAATTCGATCCACGGAGGAGACCGCGTTTGATTTTGTCATTTCGGCTCACGAGCAGCTCAAAGGCAGAAGATGCCGCTCGCTTGGTCCGGCTTCTGTGCGGGCTAAAACATGGCCCGTTTGCATTGTTACACTGTAGCAGACTTTCTTTGTGGGGGTAAAAACCAAAAGATCTGCGCTAATACGAAGTAAACAAGCAAGATTGAATCACGCCAATGGCGAAATCGATCTCTTCTGGATGTGATCACGCAGAGTGGCAATAAAAACACAAGGTCGAACGATTGATCGCATTTTCAGCGGGTGATTCGTTCCTTCATTCGCTTTAGCTTGCAGGCTGGCTAGGTTTACATACTTTTGATCGACGTCACCACATAAATAATTGTCTAAATTTACTATTGATGATAATGGAAGTGCTACCGTTACGGTTACATAGGGATCTAGCAACTTTACAAACAGAAACGGGAGGAATCGCAAAGACAAGCAACACTTCAATATTGTTTACTTATTGTTTTGTTGTCGGTGTTGCTTGACAACAAGTCATAAAGACCAAAGTCAGGCAGAGCATAATAATCAGAAACATCGGAGAAATTACTGCAATATCGTTTGGATTTGAATGGATGTTCTTCAATCAGAATAAATTGAACTTCTTCGAGTTCACGAAGGGGAATTTTGCAAGTGGATATTTCTCATGCAATGTTATTGAAAGTGTGTACCCTAACGCATGATAGTTTACTCGAAGCAATTGAGAGTTGCAAGCGCCATTTGACGCGAGCAGCAACTGAAAATTAAACAGCAGGTATGATATTTACAGGAGATACACGACTGGGCTGGAAAGAATGTGAATGGAATTGCATGGACACAATTTAATCAGATTGCCCATAAGTCATGCAGTGATAACAGTTGAGAAATTGCAAGGCGCAAGTTCCGTCATTATATTTCGTACAAATTGTAGGCCAGAAGTTACGTTGAAATCAATTTTAACTGGTTTCTCTTTGATTCTTCCTCACAGGCAATAAACTATTCTATTAAGATCAGCAACGAGCTGATGATAGCTTGGAAGAATTACTGTTGAAAATTGTTGTCAGACGAAAGGACTTGACTGCTGTGCCAGCGGGATCCACTTCCATTCTGATTGAATTTGAAATACACAACAGCTTTAAGATGGCTGACATGTGGAGACAAAAATCAAGTTTAAATGCAAGAATATAGGGAACAAGCTTTAGTTTCTTGGACAGTATCATTTTAGGACTACAATTTTGTATTTTATTTTCGTCTTCAAATTCCTTTTCAATCGCTGTGGCCTTGCAAGGGTATATTTTACCGTGATGTGTATTGGCGACAAATCGGAAACATGCGGAGCGCTTTAATCCGTGCGCTCTCAACGATTGTCTGTCAAACCCTTGTGAGCCGGTGCGCTTCAAGACCGCAGACAGAGTCATATATTGCCCATCAGAATATCAAGCAGCCCCACGGTTTGAGGAAATAGCGACCGTCTGCCACAGAGTCATCTATAGGCTTCGTTGGGCCATACAAAACTACAGAAGCGAGCAAATGTTCATTCAGATGAAAGACTAAGCAAACAGCTCACCTTTTGTTTTCTTCTTGGACGATGAACCCATTCTCAGCATCTTCAAATTTCTCATCGCTGTAGCCTGGTCCTCACTCAAATAGCAGAGACGCAGGATACAAGATGACGGTACACTGCCGCCTTCCGCGGTCAACTGAAGAAGGACGGTCTCGATTAACGAAAATCTCCAAAGGCGGCACTCAGCGTCTGACACCGGCGTGCGAAGGCAAATAAATTCCTGAATAACAACACTCCGATATGGTCACACACTGGCAAAGCGTGGACACGCGATTGCCGATAGTTATGGAGGAAAGCGCTTTCTCATCATCAACGTTATAAACCATTGGGAAATCTAAGCTAATTGTGGGGAAATGATATGATTAAATTAGACATCTATTGACTTCAAATGACCCCAGGAGGTCAAAGTTGAACCACTTGAATTCAGCCCAAGTACCAGTCAATGTTGCTGGGAATTGTCACGTGAGCTGCGCAGTTGTCAAGGTTACCAGGTAACGGCATTGCAACGGTCGCATTTGTGAAGATGGACTGCGCAATGCGAGATGCCCCCGTGACCCCGCAACTGATGGAGGATGACGTTTCAACTAGGTCGATGACGTCATAGTATTGAGACGATTTTGTTGTATGATGAAAGATCGAGTGCACTTTGGAAGGACCTACTTGAATAATGAAGCAGAATAATTGTTAATAATTAATTAGTTGAATTAATTAATTAGTTATATTATTAATGAAGTATATAATATGCTATAATATTATTCTAGTTCTAGTTCTCATAATTATTATATATTCTACAATATTATTGAATTAATTGATTGACCGGCTTCTGGGTTTCAATCTGCTTTGAACTGAAACATAAATTTGATAACTTTATGAATTCAACTGAAATATTCAAATATTGGCGAGTGTATGTACAACAAAGATTCTTGCGCTCTTCTTGCATGGTTCTTTCTCAGAGTTTGTTAGTTTTCGAGATTGGCTAAACTACAAAGCAGCTCTTGCCTGCAACAATCTAGCTTGTTGTGCTATTTCATTCACCGTCATGAAAAATTTAAGTTATTGAAGGTACTGGGGAATGTGACACAGTCAAACCTGTATCAGCGGCCA
The DNA here is from genome assembly GCA_900245855.1 of Calvadosia cruxmelitensis. NCBI lineage: Eukaryota > Metazoa > Cnidaria > Staurozoa > Stauromedusae > Kishinouyeidae > Calvadosia > Calvadosia cruxmelitensis. The sequence continues at coordinate 11,579 of OFHS01000403.1, forward strand.
CCTCAATAGAGCAGCCACCTGTGTATAGAGGTCACTCTTCATAACCCCAAAATGATACTTTCCATAGAAATCAACCTGGATAGAAAGGCCACCTTGTGACCTTTCTACAGTATATAGGTCATTTTCCTCAGGTCCCGGAGGTGACCGTTATAGACAGGTTTCACCGTAGGAGAAAATATCATTAAGTTGTCCGATAGTTACAATATACTGTATTAACCCTATATTCGTAATGGGCATAGCCTCGTAATCGCGTTCACTCACTTAAAGTAAACGAAAGGAACCATGAGTAGTTGTTACTGTTTCATGCATTGAACATCAGTGATTGAAATACAGGTAAGATAAATTATGTGGGAACATGGTGGGAACTATAGGCCGTTGTGAAGGTCGGGAGAAAATTTTCTTGCCAAATAGGAGTACGTATTAGCACTTGCAAAGTTATATTTGCAATAAAAAGCTTCCAATATGTGACGAGTCATGACGTCATGGAAAGCAGCACTAAATAGTACAATGATGAATGTCCCACTGATGAATAGCTACAATCGCCAGTATGAGACTTCACATACACGGATGCGAGGCTACAAGCGCCTGCTTCAAAGTCATAAACACAAAGCGAGTCAAAGGTTCAAACCATCTCATTGCAAGGGAGACGTACTCCAAGGCGAAGGATCACAGATTATACAACGCCTCTTAACGACCACAACATGCGGGTTATTGATAGTTAATTGCCAAATTATTCAAGGAACGATGGTGTAGTTTATTTACTCTTGCAAAGCGTGATGCTTGAGAGCAACCCTGCGTCGCGCAAGGCAAGTTCATCTGAGTGGGCCGACATGATCTATCGTCACCCCATTGTAGACACGTTGAGACAACTAACAGTGTGAACTGGACTAAGTAGATTCATACATTCTTTATTGTTTTCATTTACAGTCGGAGAGATCGTATACGTCTTTGTACATCTGGTTAGGAGCCGTATCACTGCTGTGTTTGGCTACGTTTGGTCTTCGTGGTATCATTTCTGCTGTGGTCTATGTGGCAATATTTCTTACGAGGTAAGCCAACCGGCTAACTGCCGACTGAGCAGTGATAAGTGGCATGGAATGTACACGCATGCATGGCTTGTTCAGAGATTCATGTATCTACTCTAACATGAGGAATTTTTCATAATTCATCGTAACATGACCTTGGCCGTTTGATTTGATTCTATAATTATATCCAAAAATTTACAGGTGCTTCATTACCTCGCGCCATTTACAGTATCAATCTGTTCATAAAAGAAAACGGGTTGCTTTTAATTAAGTGTGACAGAAATAGAATTCAATTACTCTGTTCGTAACTTATTTCATTGAAAAGCCACAAACAATGGCCAGAGAGCAATATATTTGTGTGTGTTGCCTGAAATGCAGTCCACTGATCAATGTAATTGACTTTATTTGATTGGGGCTACCAGGGGCCTTATTCATGGACCGGGACTAAAACGTAGCCCGATACTAAACATCTAGTCTGGACTAAGTTGCTAACTTCTGTATATGGACTTGAGATTTAGTCCCGGACTACGCTTGAGTAGTTTAACAAATAATTTTATATTTGTCCATGAATAAGACCCCAGGAGATCACGAGGGAAACAAGGACCATTTCAATCATACGTGTTGAGTAAAAAACATCTTAGGTTTTCATTACAGTAAAACTGCCAGTGCTGTGATTGGTATGCGACAATGTAAAATGTCTAGGCTTACTATGACTAGGGTAATTCGTTTGGTTTCTTTCAACAGTTTGGGGTATGTGCTGTGGAGCAACGGTTCTAAAAAATCCAAAACTGTTTTGATATTACCTGATTCATCATTGCAAACACGTGAAGAGACCCACTGTGGTATCCCAGATGTCTTTCAAAAGATTGAGTCAGCTCCGTGCTCTTACAAATGTGACAAGCGACTCACTGGCTCAAGCTGCATTGACGAAGCACTGCAAGAGGTAAGCCTCTATCATTCGTGCTTGCTCGGCAGTCTTGTTGTTTTAATCAATGTTGTCACTAGCCTAGGACTTCAGATATCAACACGATTTATAAATAATTAGGCAAATTATAGTTAACTAAGTTTATTTTTGAAAACGATATTTTCTAAAATCCAAGTAGAAAACAGAACAAATAGAGCTTCCCATAAGTCAACCAAATGTTTGCGTATTAAGGATTTTGAAGAAGGACTTTGTAATTGAAATGGATAAAATTGTTATACAATGTAGACCTTCATCTCTCTCCATTACAATGCAGAAGAGCATATTTTCTTTCAAATGATTATGTCATTGGTTTTGATCTATCGGGCCAGATTGGGAGACTATCATTTGACCCAATTAAGCAACTGGACCAATTATCAGTCAAATAGGCCTAATATATTCTGTTGTTAGGATGGTACAGAGGCAAGACTTAGTCGGATACCAAATATCAGCTGTTTTTTTTTAACATCTAGCTTATCTTTTGTTGAATTTGTGTTCGCTTTATCAGATTGGTCCATTCACTTATAATCTGATTAAACTACAAATCACCTGATTCAATTAAGTGGATGCCATGGCAAACTTGTGTCACTTGGAAATTCTTTTATAATAGGCCTACAATGCAGTCACTCAATTAGAATGTACTTCCTCCAGACAGAAGACGAGACGCGTATTGTTTAATCAGGCAAAGGCCATGTGCAATGTGATTTTGGCTGACCAAGGCCTGGTGGGCCACCTAAGGCCCTACAAAAAACTGCGAGTAAAACACAGCGGAATCTACAGAGTTTACGGCCGCGGGAGAGTACACAGAGAGCACGTGTAAGATACGATCAAACAATTTAACTGAGATCTCCAAAATACGGGACGAGTGCGATTTAACACGGGCGAAGCGAAGATCTACAGACGGATGAATTTGCTATGCGAGAATGACCATTGAGGTTATTCAAAGTTTGATAGGGAGACAAGTATTGTTTAGTCATGCAAAGGCCAAGTGCAATGTGGTTTTGGCTGACCAAGGCCTGGTGGGTCACCTGACTGAAAGGCCTTACGGAAAGCACTAGCGTATAAGCAGAGTTCGTCACTATACCTATGAATAATAACTTGGTCTTTGTATTTTCCAGGTCATTGAGTACTTCTTCAGAGATTATATCTACTATTGGTATCAGAGTGTCAGCGATAATGGATTGGTGCCATACGAACTGCGACTGATCATCCAGAATATAATCATCAAGTTTGCCAGCAGGTAAGTGCCCAATTGATTAATCGTTAATTAATTAATTAATTAATATTGCATAATTTATTTTTCCTATGCTTGCCTGTCACATTTTTATTACAGGAAAACTTAATTTTCATTTCTGTAAAACGTGCCATTTATTGGCAACTGGTTGCATGTATGTATTTCAGTTGAATACGAGAACAAAATAAATTGATTGATGATGATGACAGTAATTTGACAATTATTAAACTTAACAGTCAATTGCCCTTGAATATGTTTGATGATAGAGTACCGGGAATACTGAGACTGCCTCATCAGCAGTCATTTTATAATTTGTAATTGTATGAGAACAAGTATCTGTAATGTCGTAATAATTATGGTCAAGTGCAAAGCTTGCAGAAAGCTGTATGTTACGACGCGCACATGTTTTTGGCCTCGTTTCGAAAGTTATATTGATTGTGCTGTGTCTAGTGCCCAGTCCTCGTAGCTATAGGTAAATATCCATGGGCGCGGCTACATAACTGACTTGTCGTTGGCTCTCAATAGAGATGGTCGCAATGGGCGACCAGACTCAGAACTTTGATTTGCTTAGTTTTTGTCTCTGTCTCTTGTCTACGTTTCATTTTCTCGGAGAACCAGCAAGTCAACCTATCAATGTTACTGCGGCACAAATTATACAGTCCGCATGCTCGATCTGTCTCTTAGGAGCTACCTTCGCGGTAACGCTGTATGTGAATTCAATAAATTTGGCTCTAGTGCTGCTTGAGCACTTGCGATTGGTTTCACTCAGCCATTTGATCTGATGAGACCTGCTTTTCCATGCTGTTGTGTAGTATCTTTTCTATATTTTATTGTAAATTGAGAAGTATGGGAGCTTTGTTTATCTCTGTAACCTGTGATGATGTTTTTGTCTTGTTAGATCCAAAGAAGTGAAATGGGTTCCCTTTCTCACTACCCGCATTGTTGATGTTTTTGCAATGCATATCCGTATTTTCCGTTTGACGGAACAACAGCTTGCTTTACAATCAGCAGAAAATCCAGAAAACAGTAAGATGCTCAAACTGTTGTTTGTATGCAAATAGTATGACAGTGCAACTTCTGACGTTGTCCATGTGGTCTAGCCGCTGGTATGCGCCAATCAAGCGTACCAGGTTCGACTACCAGCCCAGGACATTCATTGTGTCTTCTGCGGTTTTAAATGTTTATGGCCCCAATGGAGAGAAACCATTGGCTTATCAGGCTACCGTCGTTAAGCAAAGACACGTTTATCTAACTTACGGATCACCTGTGTAAAGAAACCACATGTGTAAAGAGACCACATGTGTAAAGAGACCACCTGTGTAAAGAGACCACCTGTGTAAAGAGACCACCTATGTAAAGAGACCATCTGTGTAAAGAGACCACCTGTGTAGCCTAAAGAGACCACCTGTGTAAAGAGACTACCTGTGTTAAGAGATCACCTTTGTCGAGAGACCCTAATTTATTGTTTGCTCCAGACAGTCGTAACAGTGACTTTAACCTTTCAAGGGGATTAGTGGATGGTCTAGGCTTCAGTGGTGGTGTTTTGAACCTGAAATCGATATATCAAGTGATGGACCTGGAGATGACTGATTTTGTTGCTATAAGTTTTAAACAATCATAAATGACATGTTAGCTATTTACATTCAGGATCATCCAAAGTAGCGTCTTCCTTTGATTCGATCTTAAATTTTTGTGAGACTTTATTCTCTACAATCCATTACGCACGTTACAAGCCACTTTTTCATGCAGCAGAGAAATGTAGTATGATAAGTAATTAATATTCTATCATCATCTCATCATCATCAATCTCTTAACCCTGGGGTTGTTGAGGCACCACTGATGATTTTCGGACTATCCCTCTCCATTGTTCTCTGTCTCTTGTAACTCGCTGTGAATCAGCAAAGGTCAAGCCCGTCCATTCCCTGATGTTAGCTTCCCACCTTTTACTTTGCCTGCCTCTCCTTCTCCCTCCTAGAACAGTGCCCTTGTAGGATGGTCTTAGCCAGCCCACTGGATCTTGACACGTGTCCGTACCACTTCAGCTTTCTCTATCTCACGATCGAGAGTAGGTCTTCGTAGGGTCCAATCGCTCTCTTTATCTATCATGCAGTAATACAAACTTGGAAAATTATAATACACTATGTAGTATTTACAACAAGGTTCGTACTATCACCTTTCAATTTTGAATTTTGACATTTTGGCTCCAGCCTAACGATTTTAGTCTCACTGGAAGAACAATTAGCCTACCGATCCTTGATTGTGACAATCTTGATTTTTGATTTCTCCGCAGGGAATATGCCAGCTGATGAGGCAAAAGTCCAAGCGAATGTCAGTATGTATGAGAAGTTCTTTGAAATGGAAGCAGAATTGGAAAAAGGGATGTCACATTCAGAAGTGTGCCTTGATGACGAAAGGGAAAGAGGTACAGTAAAACCTGTATTAGGGGCCACGTCTATAGAGCAGCCACCTGTGTATAAAGGCCATTCTTCAAAGCCCCAAAATCTCACTTTCTATAGAAATCAACCTGGACAGAAAGGCCATCTGTCTATAAAGGTCATTTTCCTCACGTCCCAGAAGTGACCGTTATAAACAGGTTTCACTGTACATTGCTGTTTGATTGTTGAATTTTGTTCCTTAGGCAATTTTAAATCAATCTTGTCGTAAAAGGAATTAATGACTTGACTTCATGGTGTCAATAGAATGATGCAACTTTGTTTATAAAACTGTCGCTTACTAAGACAACGTTTTCTCAAATCAGTCCAATTGTGACTTTATTAATCAAGCAGCACCAGAGTCCTGAGAAACAGCATGCTCTGCTGTGTCTTTTTGTCTTGCAACTACATTGCAAGAGATTCTACATGAAGATGTGGTAGAGATGTGGATTGAAGTTGTGTTGTACCAATACAGTGCCGTTTTAAGCGTTGAGAGGGCCTATAGCACTTTACCCAAGAGGGGTCTAATTTTTTACGATTCAATATCCCGAAACTTATTATTGTTATAATGTTCACCCATCGGCACATGGAAGATGTTGCTTCAGCTCACAAACAGCAAATTAGGAAAAATAACTCAGTAGCACTCTGCAGTTGATTACGTACTGTACTAGGTCTCAACATACTGTAACTTCGAATTTTTGAACTGAAATTGTCAAATTGAGAAGGGCCTATCCAGACTGAGGGCCTAAAGCACGTGCTTTGAGTGTCTACTCGTTAAAACGGCCCTGTACCAATACTTATTAGACACATGAGATGGCTTCCAAAGCATAATTGCGATATATTACAATGTAGAAGTCCAAGTTCGGTCACCAAATTATTTGTCTTAAATGCCATCTCTCAGCATATACACGTCTGCTGTTTTTAAGTGCATTAAATGCGCTAAACCTACAGATGTAAAGAGCAAACTAGGGGGGGCTTAAGCTCTAGACGAGCTTAGCTTACACATAGAAGTTTAAAGTATAGTCAAACATGTAGTTGCAGCCACCTCTATAGAACAGCCACCTGTGTATAAAGGTCACCTGTCTATAAAGGTCATTTTTCTCGGGTTCAAAGGTGACCGTTATAGACAGGTTTCACTGTACTTGCTTTATTGATTATATAGCTGATAGTTTTTATTTATACCTTCTGTAGAATATCTGCAGGACATATCAGAAGTTATCCTATACTTGTTGATGGATCCTGATGACTTTCACAATAAAGTCAAACGGAAATTCCTAAAGGTGAGCTCAGAGTAATGACTGATTGATTGTTTGTTGTTACAGTCAAACCTGTATTATCGGCCACCTCTATAGAGCAGCCACCTGTGTATAAAGGCCACTCTTCATAACCCCAAAGGACACTTTCTGTAGAAATAAACCTTGACAGAAAGGCCACCTGTCTGTAAAGGTCATTTTCCTCAGGTCCCAAAGGTGACCGTTATAGACAGGTTTTACTGTACCGTTATTTAATTGAAATTTGGAATCATTGGCTTACTTTAATGATCCCTGGGAATATTTATTTTTAGAGACCGGCACTCTGTGATTACTGGATTGCTTATTGATGTTGTTGTTAAAACAGTGATGTTAATTAAGCGTCTCCTTCATCTTTTTATTGATCACTGAAACAAATGCGCATTTCTACAATTTAAGATGAAACGTATCAGAAGAATTAAGCGATGAAAAATCACTAACTAATAAATCATGATAATCAATTGAATGAGCGAAATCATGACGACACATGAACGAGAAATGGACTCCACAAAGCACAATCTCAAGTCCCATAATTATACAGATTTTAGCAATTTAGTCCAGCTTAGATGTTTATTCTTGGACTATGCTTCAGTCCTGGTTCATCAATAAGGCCCCAGGTGGCTGATCAAACTCATCCAATGTTGCTTGACAATAGCATGAGCAGAGGGCATAATGAGGCGAAGGTCAGCGGTGGCAATGATGTTGGACCAGTGATAGCCAAAGGCACGTCTAAGCATACTGTCATATTATTCATATACGCCTGAGATATATACGATCAAGACGAGATATAATCACACCTGATTCCTTAACTATTGATGGATTCTTCAAAGTAATTGATGGCTAGACCCTTGACCAAACTCTAATTCAAATTTTTGTCGTGATATTTTCGCTGTGCTCTACTTGACATGTTGCAAGTAACACAGAATTGTTGCTCATTGGCATCTTGGTGCATATTCTTGACATTGATATATTGTGGTGAGAAATGTGCTTATCTTTCTTGTCAATTGCTCTCAGTCAAATATATTTGCTTTTTGTAGGCCTTTGCTTGTTTTGAAATCTTTGTCCATCTCTATAAGTTGTTGCTTCTAATTTGTAGGAAGTTATTGCATCAAGCGTGCTGCTGCCGACAGTCAACATGCTATGTGATCCTGATTACATTAACCAGACAATCTCTTGGCTAGTAAGTGGCTACAGCTGTTGGTGTTTTCTATCATATTTTGTTTCTAGTGACGTGCCATTTGCTTCTAAAGTTATAGCTAATGTATGACAAAATGTGGCGATTCTTTGGAGGCCTGGAGACGTGTCGTCCTGGATTTGCTAATGGGACCACTATAACGAGATGTGATTCTGCGCTGTTTGTGTTAAAAGTTGGTGCTTGTGTGAGTTTTTCTCAATTTAATGGATACTGGTTGAATTTTAGGATCTCTAATTAGTCTGATGTTGTTTGTTTCTCTGACAGTGTACAAAAGAATCAACGTTCACGATAGAGACATTCTTACTGGCAATTAAGTAAGACAACCTGTGTATGGTTTATTCTCCATGCTGCCTTTGGAATGTGTCGTTCCAAAGTAGGCCTATCTATTAAAGTGCTTCTGTAAATGAAATTACTGGACTGTGAGATTTTCCCCTTCGGATTCAGGTGATGAACATGTGGTGAGCATATGGGTCTCTGACGAAAGGCGAACAACAATCTGTACATGTGGTAATAGGCTAATCCAGTACAATAGGCAGCTGCAGCTGAACCGAACTGCACCATTGATTGCTCAAACAACAGAACAATAGCTATTTGGCAGAAAAGAACTGAAAGCTAGGTGGTCACAACAATGTGGTGATCTTTCCAAGAAGGGACAGTGTGCCCAGTTTAATTAACTTTTACCTGGCTGCCGCAGCGCAATGGCTTAACTGAGCACTTGCTGATTATAGTTTTTAATTATTGAATTATGGATGCAATCAACTCCTCTTAATTGGACCGTAATGGGAGATCACAATTTAAACCAATGAAGCGACTGGAGTAATAATCCAGAGGTCAAGTTATATTGTAGTGAAATGATTCTGTCTTACCATGTTTTATTACTATTATTGGCATACTTGAGACAATCAAGCTGCTGGCCATATTATAGGGCTGTTCAATCAAGTGAAAATTGACTGTAGTTCAATTGTAGTTCATAATTTGTAATAGGTTTCCGAGTTTTGCAGTGTGGCTAATTTATATTTAGCCTTTCATGCTCTGCTAGCTGCTAATTAATTTAATTGCTGATCATCTTGCTTAATGGCTTTCCATTTTGGGGTTTCAACTTGACTGTCATTTGGTAACCTTTCTATTGGACATTTTAGATGTTTAATCTCAAAATTTAGAGTGCTGAAACGTTGATCAAGCAAATTTCTTAGAACAAGTGCCTGTCGAATCATGTAAACCAATGAGAGAGAATCCTACGGCTTGTTCTCACAAACATGCTGATATTTGAAATTTTGAATCAGGCAACTTTTTAAAATGCCCAGTTTGATCAATTACAATTGACGCTAATTTCACTGTGATTTCTTTTCAGGACCTGTGATGACATCGATGATTTAGAAGAAACGCGGAAAAAGATTGATCAAGAGATATCTCGACTTCGAGCACAAGATTCTGAATCATTAGGTTTGAGTCTGAATCCATTCCATGTCATGCAGAGTGAATGAATAGGACAGGCTATGGCTGATGATGATTCACTGTGCTGATCGGTTTCACTTCCTTGCGTGAATGAGAGCTTTCAATTTCTCCTTGAAAACAATTTTTGCAAGGGGTGGATCTTGTTTTGGAATGTCCTTATAATATAGGTAATAACATAATTGAGCCACTTGGTTACTGGCTTACTGCCGGGTTGCACAAAATATTTCCAATCTGTAACTGGATTCATTTTATTTGGTATCGAGGGAAAAGCGTATTTTTGTTCCTGTTCATTACTTATCGTATAGAGCGAATGCAGTAAACTACGGCAGACATCATTAGGTATATGTGGTTGATGCCAGCGATACAATTCCAACCACATGAAGGATCTAATAGACTAGGAGTCAATCAATTGGGTTTGATTGAGCACTGTGTAGTGTTTTCTTGTTTGCCTATTTGCTTTGTCTTTTTCTGTTCTGTTTATCTCGTTATAGTGATGTTGTTGTTGTTTTTAGCCTCGACAGAATTTGAGCGCTTGGTGAAAAAGCAGCTAAGCAGTTTGATGTATTTGAGGAAGCTCTGCGTCTCGCTTGCACGACGGTTGAGAACGGGTGATAAAGACTTTTCCTTCCCACCGGTAAGCTGTAAAATACATCTCCTTGAAATTGCAAAATGATGTCTTCAATGCAATGTTTATTGAAAAGGGTATCTGTATTGTTAAGTATTTTTGTTTGCGTTTCACGTTCTAGGAAGCAGATAGCGACAACAACTTAATGGATCTTCTTGGAGCTCAATTTATCCCTAAACTTCCTTTGAAAATGATTCTAGAGGACAACACTGCTTTGTCGTATTTCATTGGTGAGTGCTATTGACAAGTGACTGGTCTTGCTGTGAAAAGGCTTTGATAGTTTCTGCTCCTATAAGATGTGTCTTTTGTGACAGAGTTCATGGGAGGTCACAATGCAGAACATTACATTTTCTTCTACTTGACTGTTGAGGTTTGTGCCGTCTTTCTTGATTTCTTCGTATTTTTTCAAATTGTATATGTAATCTGAATTTCTTTTGATTGTATGTAGCTGTATCGGACTGACCAATTTGAGCTTAGGTAATAAGATCGATACTGTAGGCACAGTATAATGTTAAATGTTTCAGCATAGGCCTAACATCCAAGGATCCAAATAGTAATTAAAGAAAAGCAAAGAGAATAGACGATATAAATTTACCAACAATATTTTGTATCTGAATTAAGTTAGTTTTCGCTCCTGTAGCATCTGAAAATTTGTATTGTGTTAGTTTTTTCAAAATAACATTGAAAGTAGTAAATATGCGCATGCGCAAAAGCCTCGCAAATGATGTATGACAAGAAAGCATAAGTACAGAACTCCAGGCATGTTGGTAAGTTCAAAATCTCACCCAAAACGGTAGCAATCAATTTAATTTTTTATATGGTTTTGTTGAGCTCAGAGTGCCGAATTGTAGCTCTGGCTTGCGTGGATTTATACACTCTTCTCTTGACAGCATTAACATGTATTGTTAATTGACACACTGCCTTTTTTAAGCTCGTGTTTTCAATCTGCCTAAGCCAGTTGATGTAATGGTAGAACAAGCAATCTCAAGTTTTGAAGGTGTTTTTGTTTCATGCTTAGGGCTTTCGAGTGACTGCTGAGCAACAGCTGTCTATTTTGGCCGAGCAAACACTTCGGCAGCCAGACAAGGGTCAATACCAAGTGAGTCTGCTCAAACATGTTGACACTAACATCGACGCTTGCTTTGATTTGGTTGTACCGGTGGCTGCTTGTTGAATGCAGGGAATTGTCCAGTTTGTGTAGTCATCATGATTACTGTGAACTTGTTTGGTATTTATTAACCCCTGTCCTTTTGGTAAAACTATTTAAATGAAGACTTGAAGTCGCTTCACCAATTGCTGATTGGTTGCTTGCTAATGACTAACTATCTGATTGGTTATGTGTTGCTACTTTTGATCTGTTTCAAAATGTGCATACCCGTCAATAGCAGGACAAGGGTTAATGTTACGTGTCTGTGTGGTCTAGTGGCTAGTACATGTGGCTGCCAGTCAGATGTCCCGTTTTCGACTCCCGGCCCAGCCAAAGCATATATTCGTTAATCGTCATGTCTTCTGTGCTTTTATTATGGAGGGCCACAAGGGAGGCAACAAGCCATTGGCTTATTGTGCTACTTCTGTTCAACAAAGTGACATTTGTTAGCAGTTTTGTGTATTCGGCTGTGCAATGTAAATCAAGATGGGAAAGATTTGTATTCAATTTTGTAAACCCTTTTGGTAGTTACAGGAAAGTACAATTATCAAGGCCTTGGATATTGGGATTATTGACCATATTGTTTTGGGCTCTCATTTGGCGATTGTTAGCAGCATAGTATTGTAATATTAATAAATCACACCCTATGTCATTCCTTTTCGTCTATTGTATTTCAGGATAATGATAATTATTTTGTTGTAATGTCGCGATGTTAGACAAACGGCGAGCCGTGCTGTAGTCAAAATAGTGCCAGCTACTCTGCCCTATTCAAGTTGGCGTCCTCTCTCCAGCAGAAAATCTGACGAGAGGGACGACAAGGCTGCAGACCCTGAGATAATATTTCTAAGCTGTGATTGTAATCCCAATATTGAAGATGAATTGTTCTACTCGTTCATGATACTGTGATTACCGTCGTTTAACATCAGATTTGTTGATGGCATATAAAATTGTAAATTCCTACGTTGACATTGATCCGAAATCAGTGTTTAAGTCGAAGTCTTCCAAATACACTCTGCGAGGTCACAATCTGCAACTATGTCTCTCTTCCAGTATTCCTGTGAACAATCCATCTGCAAACTGCTTCTTTGATTCCCGTTTGGAACTCTCTGCCGCAAGATGCTGTTGACAGTACAACCATCAGTTAATTCAAGCATGCTGTTGACTCGATTGATCTTAAACAATTCTGTAACATTTATTAAATTTATTAGGCCGCACGTATAGTGTCAATTCTTTACCGGTACTTGCCTGTCATACATTGTAGTTTTATTGCAATATGTGACAAATATATCATTTCATATCATATCATATGATTATTTTATGATAGTTCATAATTAAAAGGTTTAAAGTTTTTACCTTTTTATTTTTTTTCATTTGCTCCTTCTTTCTATCTGTATCTGACTGAAAGTCCAAGAAATATATTTTTGTCGAATTGATGTTTCTGGTAGATTGATGTAATGTTGTATGTGCGACTTTGTGTGTTTTTCAGCCACTTGAGAAAGATTTAGAACAGCTCAAGCAGGCTGCTGCAAATATCTACGAAGAATACCTGTCTCCCAAGGTAACATTTGATACACATTTTACTGTTAATTTGATATGCTTTCTCTTTCGTCCTTAATGTTATATTTGTATTTCTCATGGCAGTCTTCACCGCGTATCATACTCGAAGACCAGCTCGTAAGAAAGATTGTTAGAGACATCAAGAGTTCTGAGCCGAGTGGTGCTTACTTTGATACAGCCCAGATGCAGGTATTGGTTATCACCAGATCAGCTATGAGAAATTTTGTGTCGCCCCAATTAATCAAATGTTTTGTTTTTTTATTTTTAATGTAATAATCCATTGTAAAAAGTAACTTGTCTTCTTTCTGCTGCCAAGAAATTTTAAAATCATGAAGCTGTATCCATTGAACTGTTCCAGGCATACAAGATCTTGGAGAGTCAGAAGTACTATGGGACGTTCATCAACAGTACAACCTATGTCAAGTAAGTATGCTCCTGAGAAGCAATTACTACGAAGATCATTCGCCACATGAAACACCCAACTGCAATATGTAAAATATGACCACTCCTTACTCACCTGCAAAGTAAGCTTGGAGCTGTGGAAGTGGAAGACCCAATGGATTCCCAAATTACCATGCTGGCAAATTTGCAATGACATTTGCTCTAGAAGTGATCCGACATGCTGTTTCGAAGTAAAATACACTCAGCACGTATCTTAGCTCCGTTGCTAAGGCTGCACAGAAAACCCTACCTAAGCAGATAAACGTCCAAAAACAAAATGGCACTTTGGGAAACTGACACTTGATATCACTTCAGTTTGAGAACGAAGCTCTTTCGCTATCAACTATCTGAACCCGTTTAAATGCACTGCTCACATATTGTACGATTTGTGGCTGAATAACCATAATGATATTAATGAGGTTACACTGTATTACAAAAGCCGCTTTCCTCTGCTACATTAATAGTTAACGTCTTTGGTTTGTTACAATATAGTCCTAATGACTGAACATTGCAAAGACTTAGGTGGGACTTGCAGCGGTCTCATCAAGCATCTACGTCAGCACTCAGACTGCCAATCAGCGCCCTCCGTCAGTCGCTATCGTTCTGTTACAACTTCATACCTTACGGACTGATCTTCAGTATTGTTATTCTGCTTAATTGGGCAAATGCATTGTCTTTATATTGTAGGTGTTTAATGGATATGGACTTAATCAAAGACAGATCAGGTAACATATTGTGTAATTAATGTAGTACAGTGAAACCTGTCTACAATGGTCACCTTTGGGCCTGAGAAGAATGACCTTTATAGACAGGTGGTCTTTCTGTCCAGGTTGATTTCTATAGAAAGTGTCATTTTGGGTTATCAAGAGTTGCCGTTATACACAGGTGGCTGCTCTTTAGAGGTGGCTGCTAATACAAGTTTGCTGCAAATTTCCCCTTGATGTGATTTTATTTGTTGAGCAAGTCGGTTTTATTTTTATTTTTTAAATTTAGATGATGGAAACATGGAAGGAACTTCAGAAGGTATGACCTGACTCATCTAGATCAAAAGATGTCCCAACTTCAGAAGGCTATGAGTATGACCACCTGCCCGGTGGCAAAGACCTTTGCGGTCTGCTTAGAGATTTTGTTCCTTTTGGAGAAAATCCTCACCTTCGATATCCAGGCTGACATGCAGTGCCGTTTTACGCGTCGAGAGGGCCTAAAGCACTTTACGCGAGGGGACCTAATTGTTAACGATTAAATAACCCGAAACATTGGCATATTGAAGATGTTGCTTTTGCTTACAAACAGCAAAATGGGAAAAATACACTCGGTAGCACTCTGCAGTTGATTGCGCACTACACTAGATCTCAATATACTATAAATTTGAATCTTTGAACTGACGTTGAGCCTTGAGAAGGGCCTATCCAGACTGAGGGCCTAAAGCACGTGCTTTGAGTGTCTACTGGTTAAAACGGCCCTGCTGACGTGTGCGGGTGGTAAATGCGAAAAATCTCTGGCAAGTGCATGAATTCACTCAAATGTCCAAGTCTGCTGTTTGTACTTGCAACTCCATCAAGACCTTTTATTTTTGTTTATGGTCTAAATGGTATTATACTGTTTGCTTCCTGATGGTCACCTCTGCATCATTCTTGATACACACAGGTGACGCCGCGAGTACCAATGGATCGGATGGAGACCTACGTCGTGAGGTAGATCTTGTATGTGGCTCAGCGTTTGCGCTAAACGAACAATTATGTTCAGTGACTTTGAAACTCTTCAAATGCCATCTTTTCCAGTCTCAGTTAACAACAAGAGGAGAAACCATATAGGAAATAGGTTTTGGGTGATTTTTAAAAACGTTGAAGTTAATTAATGTTTATGGTATTACATTTCTACCAAAAATATATCTGTTCTACCCTCAATTCGATTGAGTATATGTGAGATATTTAGGTTCTTAACAGGTCATAAAAGATAAAACTTCCGTGCTTGTGGCAACGTCATTATTTATTAGAATTCTTTTGTCTTTATTATTTGGTATATTTTCAGGTGTTTCTTTGAATGTGCAATTTTGGTGTCGACAACATTTGAAGCATTCTTTTTCACGTGTGTTGATCTTATTTGTTATAGATAAAAAATGAAACAGAAATTCTTCCAGATCAACTTTGGACTCCTGACGTTGATGTGCGCTACTCTGCCGTCATCACACAAGCAGGTGAGATTATTCGATTTAATTCACCCGAATGAAATGTAACATATTGTATTGCCCTTCTCGGTTAGAGTTTTTACGTCTTGCGACTTGTGAATCAGGAATATTTATCCACATCCAGACAATACCAATCTTAAAATGCATTGACTGATGTGAAGTACTGTGCAACTTTCTCAAAACTGTTTTGAATCATTAGGTTTTGATTAAAGAACGATAATCACACAATTTAGATTTACTCTTGTGCTCATATTCTTTGAATGAAATCATTCCATAGTTGTTCTTTTGATCTAGAACACGATGCAGTGAATCCTGTCTGGTCGGCTTTTGGACCTGAGATAAATGACCTTTATAGACAGGTGGCCTTTCTGTCCAGGTTGATTTCTATAGAAAGTGTCATTTTAGGGTTATGAAAAGTGGTCTTTATACACAGGTGGCTGCTCTATAGAGGTAGCTGCTAATACAGGTTTGACTGTACTGATATTTAGTGTCACACTATCAAATACACCACCATGTGTAATAATATGTGATCTCACGCCAGGGGGGAAAGGGTTACGAAACTTACCAGGTTATGTGCATAGATGAAACAAACAAATAAACATACTGTCTAGTTTTTTGTCTGACCGACTGATTGTCTTCTCTTCTGACGGAAGGCATTTGTAAAGAGAATGGAAAATCGTTTGGCGTATACTCGATACAAGTTTGTCGGACGAAACCAGAAGGCTCAACAAGCTGGATTGTGTGTAGAAGATACAGCGATTTCCATGACTTACACATGCAGTTACGAGAAAAGGTACTTCTTATTAGGTTGTAGTTGTTGATGTATAATTGTATCTACTTGGCTGCTTTAGACTGCTACGTTCTGTTTATTTTCAAATTCAATTTATGCTCTTAGTTTCTGCTGTTATCATGGTTATCACTTCCCGGGAAGAAAACATTTGGCAACATGGACAAGAACTTTATAGAGAAAAGGAAAGCTTTGTTAGAAGATTACCTTCAGGTAAAGTATAATATACCATGTACTATTACCTTGTATAAGTCGATCTTGTGTATAAGCCGAAACCCACTTTCCCAAAAAATCTTTTGTTTTAGTACGTTCACTGCTTTTTAAAGCATCATGTGTGCATAAGCCGAAGTGGTATTTCACTGCATATAATTTAGTGCTAGAATTTCCACTTATGCACAGTAATACAAGATAGCTTTCTTGAAAATGTATTGAAAATGTTGCTATAAGCACAATCGTTATTTACCTATTAGCGTCACCTATTGTCCGGCGTGCACGTCTTGTTCTTACGAAATATTATAGCAATGATATAAACACTAAGAACTGGAGCCATGTGAAATCATGTGCAAAACTGTGTGAAACCGTGTGAAAAGCGCAGATGGTCATGGTTTTTCACATGGTTTGCATATGTTGTTTGTTATTTCACATGGTTTTACGGAGAAGCCTTTCTATGCATGCCAGTTACTGTAGAAATGTCTTTTAGAGATTTTTACTTGTTATGCAGCATGTACACAGCTTGTTTTTACATAATAATATGATGAGGGTGTAGGCGATCTTTTGCATAAAAAGACAGCCGCTCTTACATAAACCTCATTGTAAATCATGCTCAGACGTGACTGGCAAAACATCACCATATATAAATGCAACTCTAGAGCGCTTTTTTCAAATTGTCTCAGTCTGTCATCAGGCGAGAGTGTTGCAAAGTAGCTGGCAGACATTGTGCTCAGACCTTGCAAAATGGCATCGAAATCAGATTCTCTTTGGTTGAAAAATAGCAGATGCTAATGGTGTCACACGTTTTGTATGGAGATCCTTGCTGTATAAGTGTTTACTGCACATCGCTCTGATGTCTCTGAACTGTCGTTCATAGACTCTGCTGTCAGTTCAGCTGCTGGGTGACAATCCTGGAATGTTTGAGTTGCTCACTGGTTTCTTGGAAGTTGGTGAATACTACAAAGGCAAAGGTCTTCTATCGCGAAAGGTATGCTTGGTTTCTGAATTGACTTTATAGATGGTCACTTTAAAAGCAAATACTTTCTGAGCTCTACAAAAATTTGAAATGGAATGTAAGCCAATTGTTGCTGCTAGGGAACTGAGATGATAACATGACGAATGGCTTCTTGCCAAGAACTGTGAGCACACTGATAATTCAATAAGGCACAGCACTATATATTAGCAAGAATTGACTATACAAGACTACCGCTGACACCGGAACAATGCAACATGCAATGGATATGAAACTGTGACACTATACTACTAAGACTTACACGTTATCCAAATCTACAAATCTCACAGACACAATATTTAGATGTCGTCCAGATTGACCAGTCTTACAGGAACACAGAATATGTCACTTATATGCATTATATTCATCTGTTTAAGCTGGCCATACTTTTTTGGTATTTTTGGAAGACACAAAACGTTTTTTGCTGTACAATGCAATTTGGTTCGTAATATGTTGCTAATGCCAAACGAACATGTGAAATTAACTGAGTCATATTGATAACTAAATTTCTCATGAAGGCAAATTTCAGTCCAAGCTGTGTTTGGCAATCTCATAAAGAACCAGATCTGTTGACACATGTGATCGCATAATACACGCTTATTAGCAATGTTGATAGCGTGACCATGTTGGACGAAGCGTTAACTCCACTGTGTGTCAAGAAGTGCTGCGGTGCGCGAACCAGAAGGGGATCAACAACACGCAGAAAACCTCGTGATTTTTAAAAGGGACAAGTCATGTGCTTCTGGTTATTTTTGAAGCTGAATCTATTGTGATTCAAATGAGCTCAAAATCATCGCTGTGCAGCGTCACAGATGGACACACTGGCGGAAAAAAACAAATTCAATTCGGAGAAGGCCAGATTTGGTCTCGTGGTACACAGTGGAGGCGCTGAGCAAGCCAGATTTGGTCTTATGATGTGAGAAAGGATTAGGCAGATGAAGTGTATTGTTTACATATTTACTCCTGTCACTTAAAGGTGGTCTCGTAAGACTGGTGTTCGTATAAGGCAGTGGTCACTAAGACTGATGGGACTGAAAACGACTCAACAAAATGACTATCCCCTGTGTGACGTCTTTGCTTTGTTTCTCTCATAGATGGATCATATTGTAGCCCCACTGAAAAATTCTGTTCATTCTGTGTCTCATGCCATTAAACACAAGTCAGACTCATCACGATCGTTGGCGGATTATCCAGACCCAGGCAGGTCATCACCAAGACTGCCTAACAAGGTGATGAATTATGTTGAGTTGCATTCGCTCAAACTGCTTACAAGAGCCTCAACTATGGATCTCTACAGTGCCTCTAGTAATAATTAAGATGAAGGTGTTTATAGTGTTACTTTAATAGACAAGAGTAAAAGTGAATGATGTCATTTTAGCTGATTCAGTCAAACCTGTATTAGCGGCCAGCTCTATAGAACAGCCACCTGTGCATAAAGGCCACTCTTCATAACCCCAAGCTATTTGAGCTATGCATGTCAAGCTTGTATCATTCACGATTTGTCGATTTCCACTCTATGCGAACGACTCAGCGCTATTTTTCTGCTATTTGCTAATGGCTATTCACTCTTTATCTGTGATAGTGTGGCCGGGCTTTAGACAACATTCTGCTTAGAACAGAAGCTGTTATTTACGGATAAATGATCCTTTTACATATCAGTCAACTATCGACAGTTATTGGTAGCTTCTACTGCGATAGAGCATATTCAGAAAGCATGTCCGTGTATTGGTACTAGCTGTCTACATCTTCAAATCAAGGAAATCAAATGCCGCAGTTGTCATGCTGCAAATTTCATTTAATAGATTTGCAGCATGATTGTGATAAAATTATTATTATGTATTGGCTGACATCTTGCTCTTTCTTCTGTAGTTCGACCAGGAGCCACTTGGTTTGAAGCTGTCAGAGCTGTTGGAAAATGAGGTTTGTTGATAAGTAGCAGCTAGTAGACCAAGCGGTTGTCATCTTGAAAGACCAACATTTGCATGTTGAAATATGGAATGTTGATTGTCTTTCTTTGGTATTAATTTGTCAGCTACGTCTGACCGTGATTTATTGCGTAGTTTATGTAGTACAAGAAGGAAGACCTCTTTATGTACAGGACCGTCTTTATTCTATACGGTGATGTAAGCAATAATTGGATTTTTTCAGTTGTACTTCGTCACTCGTCATATGATTACGTTGTACAGTTCTGTTAAAAGTGTTAATACAACCAACGTTTAAATGCGATTCATAATTTTACAATTATTAAGTCAGATATCCTGCATGCAAAAATCATTTGAACATTTTTATAACCGAACCACTTTGCATAGATTCGATGTGTACTCTATCCTAACCTTTTTGTTGCACATAAAAAGTGATAGTGTTACCAAAGTTGACTGTACGTTGTCGATGGTGTGGAGCAAGTAAATTCTTGTTATCATTTTGAGCATCTGTGCTTCATCATAGGTTGAAGATAACATTCCTCTAAGAATCTTGCTCTTGTTGATGGATGAAATCTTTGATCTGAAGCACAGGTACGTGTCGTTGTGCCAAGATAATTTAAGGCTCTAGCTACTTTAATAGCTGACGTTATATTGGACTTCTGGCATAGTCTATGCGATTTGATGTCTTTCTTGTGAATCTAGTAACTGTCTGTTTGTTTGTTTGTTTGTTTGTTTGTTTGTTTGTTTGTTTGTTTAAATTGTTTATTTTAATTGCTTATTTGTTTGTTTGTTTCTCGGTTATTTGAACTCTCTTGTTAAATTTAGTAAATATCAGTTTGTTTGTTTGTTTGTTTATCTGTCTGTTTATTTAAATTGTTTATTTTTTGTTTGTTCAGTTTTTTTTTAAATATTGCTTTAAAAAGTGTTTTCGTTTGTACCATTTTGACTTATTGTGTGCCTGTTGCTGCTGTTGTTTCCGGCACTAAGTTGAGATGGTATATTGGACTGGATATAACAAGCCGCCGCATTGTCTCAGTACAAAGCAGCGGAAGAATGCCAGTAAAATTAATAATCCTTTGTATTTCCCTTGCAATGCAGCACTCTGCAGTACAGAATTGATTATTGATTGGCATTTCTCTTTTCATTTGTTATCTGCTCCGTGAAAAAAGCTTGTACAGTCAAACCTGTATTAGCGGCCACCTCTATAGAGCAGCCACCTGTGTATAAAGGCCACTCTTCATAACCCCAAAATGACATTTTCTATAGAAATCAGCCTGGACAGAAAGGCCACCTGGATATAAAATTCGTTTCCTCATGTCCTAAAGGTGACCGTTATGGACAGGTTTCAATGTATTAGCTTATCGGATATGCAGAATAAATGATGATTATGAAAGATTATGAAACAGGTATACAATAAATAAAATCTAGTCAAGTTTGTATACCCGTCTATAAATCGTTTAGTGTAAGAGTGTTTAACGGCAACTTTCTATTTGTGTATTGTTGGGATATTTCTTTTGTTTCCAAATATATGTGGAGGACGAAAAGACGAAGATAAACGCTTTTACATTCCACATAAGTATATATTTCATAGAGACATTGCTGGTCCCACGACAGGGAGAGATGGCAGAGTTCCAAGGAGTACATATGGTCGTTGGTTCCAGAGCTCTATGTCGTGAGACACAGCGTAGATAACAGGACAGACGGAGTTGTTGATACGACGAAGTAGAGACGGCAAAGAGAATAATTACAGGGTGACACAGCTACATATTCTTACTATCGCGTGACTATAAAATGACGACATTGAGTTCACACAGACCGGGCGTCAGCCACTACATATATGTTCATCTCTAAAATGATCATAATGATGATGATGATGATGATGATGATGATGATGAAATAAATGGTCGCACAGATACAAATAACTACAAGCGAACACAGCAAATAATGGCTGTTACATAACCCACATAGAACTATATTAAAACGTTTATAATGTGTTGAGTTCTTTGCAAGACCTGTTTAAAATATCTTTTATTTACTTCTTTCCAGGAATCAGTGGCTACGACGAAGGATTGTAGTGATATTACGGCAAATCATCAAGGCAACATTTGGCGATACAATCAATAGGTTGGTTTACGTTGATCCCATTTGCTTCATCCTGTCAGAGTTAATGTTTACGTGATATAAATGCCTCAAGTATATATTTTACTTCAAATTGCTTTGTTGTTGGGATACAGGTTGATTTTAACACATTCTACGTACACTTGTGCAAAGAACTCAAGAATTTTGATATTTTATTATTTTATTTATCGATGAATATCATGTGAACACAGAAAAAAAACGGCTTTTATAGCACTCGCATCGAATCACATTTTAAAAGTTTCTAAAAAGTTGAGCTCTTTTCATCTTCATCGGTTTCATTGGCCATCCAGAATATTATTTTTCGTCTTCATTGATTTGGTAATAATTGTTATTTTTTTGCTTCAGGAAAATCGTTGACTATGTTGACCAGTCGACAAGTGCAACACAGATTGCTGCTTACGTGAAAATGTTCAGGTTGGTATCGTGCTTCAAAGTTCCCAGATCTCGTATTCATACGCAGCTTGCAGCTTGTGCAAACAGTAGGCCTACAAATTAGAACTATCCAAAGCCCACAGTCGAAACTAACAGTACTGTAGACATTAAGTCAGAATTGGTGGGCCTGCGGTCTATACTAAATTTCTTCAATGATAATGACTCAATGCTGATTTTAAGGGCCTGTTAACAAGGAGAAGGAGGATCCCCTTTATCAGCATTCGCTCTTTCACATCTACAAATAGCATATTCCCAGACAGTGATGGACTTTGTCTGCTATTGATTGACTCGGAACAATGGATTGTGCTCATTTCGACAATTTAGGATTGATTGATTGATTGATTGATTGAGTATGTGTCTTTATTTTAACAAGTAATTGAACAAACAGAATACACGAATAGAAGGCACATAGAGTGCACTTATACTAAACAGAAAGACCCTTTAGGGCCCAATTACAAATTAGTACATTTTAAACGGTTTTGATTCATTGATTGATTGATTGATTGATTGATAGGAGTATATTTCAGACATAAAAATAATGCATACAAAAAGAGCAGTTNTAGAATGTACATGCTTTGTTACAATTTACAAATATGATATGAGCGCATTTCTTGATGCCATCCCCCTTCTTGTAAAGGATCATCCCCCTTCTTGTAAACATGACCTAAGTGATCTCAGAGCTAGAGAGAAAGGGATTGCCGCCCGTGTTAGTCAAACTGTCCTGTTTCGCAGGGTGGACTGGTAGACCTACTCAAATTCTTAAAGAACAACCACATGGCACAATTGTTTATGGCAGGTGTCTGCTTACTTGAGGTGTCTTAATCGAGGCACACTCAGCTGAACATTATTTGAGCCTTTGCTTCATTGATGAAATGCCATCTATTGTTCTACCTAGAGATTCGTATTGGCCGGGTGGAATCTTGGCTGAGGCAGCACCCACAAGATCCGATGACACTAGGAGGAGAATGAGGATGGTTGCCAGGGCAACAACCCTTGGTAGCATCCCAGGTAAGTCAATGTTTGATATCGTTTATGTTTGTGTATGTGACTAACTGACTATATGTGAAGCTAAATAGGAGTCATAGAATAATATTTTTTTGGTTAAGGATCATTTACATTTTGTTCTCTTCTAGATGATTTGAAACGTTTCTTGGGTACAGAAGTGACGCGGGAAGGAGTGAACAGGTGAAGCCTTACAACTGCAGATGTGTTACCTACTACATGTATTTGGAGGTCAATTTTCATAACTTCATTTCATGGTCAATCAAACTTCTAGACTAGGTTTGACTTGTGACACTGTGTAAAGTTTATATTCCGAGATTGTTTGCCTCTGCTACCATGTTTTCTGTTGATACAGTATCTCCTGGTCTCCCGGATGTTATGGACAGTATGGGAATATCATAGCCAACGTCTTATGCGTTAAAATCCTGAAGTGATTTTCTATAGTTCCTATCCGCTTGTCCTCGGGTAAGATCCTTCAGCTATGGGCTAAGTAGCAGGGAATGCTGGCAGCAGGAAGTTTGTGGCGCGACATGGCAGAGGAGCCAGTCGGTTTGGTCAATGGCACACCACTAGATGGTATGCGGAGGCATCACTTGCAGATCAACGGATAGCATGACTGACACGTAGCTGTCACTGTTGGGCTATCATTGTATCTTCCAGTTGGTGCGCACCTGTGCTCCACTTGAGGGTTTAGATATGGAGTTCCAGAGAAATAGACCGGTGGGGGCACGACACTGACTGTCTTAACTACTGTGCAAGGCGTTGTGTTACAACTGTGGTCATATCGATACTGCCAGAACAAACCCTAGGCATTATTACTTCTTTAATCGGGTCATTCGCCTCTGGGAAACTTTACTGGAAGAAGTGATAAACGTCAAGACTCATGTACAATTCAAACATAAACTCGCATCGCTTAGGTTGTAATTTGTTTAAAAGCAATTATGTTTACTAATTTTGTAGACCGATTAGTGTAAGTGCGCTTACTGCGCCTTCTCTTCGTGTATTGTTTAAAAATGTATGATCTTTCAAATACATATATATATATATATATCGCCTGCGATGATCTGCCGAAGAAGAATCCGCTTGTGCTTGTACCAGATTGTGTTAAGTGTTAATGTTTGCATATGAGCAGATGTACATATCCACTTTCCATGTAAGGTATGTGTTGCCATTGTGATAATGTTATCTCTCAATTTGGTGTACAGTCAAACTTGTAACAGTGGCCACCTCTATAGATCAGCCACATGTATATAAAGACCACTCTTCGTAACCCTAAAATGATACTTTCTATAGAAATCAACCTGGACAGAAAGGTCGCCTGTCTATAAAAGTCATTTTCCGCAGGTCCCAAAGTTGACCAACTGACCATTGTAGACAGGTTTCACTGTACTGTACAATTTTGTCTTTGCTTTACTGTTATCGATTATATGTTGATCATGTGCATCCTTGTTTAACATGATTTATTTTTATTTTCAATCATTTATATTTGCAGGTTGTTCAACCTTCTTCAGCACGTCAATCTCAACAAGCGACTATTTTATTGCATGCTAGAGGCATACTTGGAAACGTTATTCCCGGACAATAAATTTAAAGAAGTTTTTACAAAAATGCACACGAATAAAAGACGGTAACAGTGAAAGAGAGGGCATCGTGTTTGCTCTGTAAATATTATGTTAAAAGTCACTGGTAGCCAGTTGTGAATTTCTTACTTCATGCGTCGTCATTGTACATACAGATTTAATTTTTTGTCTTTATTGCTTTTTATATGAAATTCTCTCATTGTCACGCAGCGTTTACTGAGTAAGTGGGTAATTGCAAAGTTGTACATTAAATTTGTTCCTTTGTGCATTCAAACACTCATGATAATTTCCGTACTTTTTACAACAATTTGCCAATACTGCCAACTTTGTTGTTATTTTGTTGAAGCCAACCCTCTGTTCTTGAGATAAAAGCTTTATTTCTTCTCTTTACATACTAATGCTATGCAAGGCTTGGAAACTAAAGCACATAGCACCCTTGCCACATGATTATGAATTCTCAGCATACGACGAGGAACATAAAATAAAAATCCACTTGCTATTATAAAACTCTCATTTCACAATCGCCATAGAAATCAAGGCATATTTAATTTTCATCGTCTGGTCGGAGCAGGCTGATCAGTTTACATAACGATAAGTTACATTCAAAAGTATATTTAAATATAATAATATTGCATGATATGATTATGTAGAAGGATGTCTAAATCAGAACTACCCAATTGTACTCACATATACAAAATTATCAACCTTGCCTGATTTAAGAACATTCTATTTTCTGCAATGTATCCTTTTTCTTGGAAGCATAATAAATCTTATTTTATAATACCGGCACGGTGAATGGTCTGTCCTTTATTTCCTTCGCCATCGAGTGAGTCAATGTGCTCCCACCAATTGAAAAGAAAATTATCGGCAATGAATTGAAACCACGGCGTAATCAACATCTTTTCCTTAAGAGCATCCTCTAACAATTTCGTTAATTCTACTTGATCAACATATCTGATGTGTTGGACTTCGTTTGGGTTGACATTAAGATGGACATCGGCCTTCATCAACAGCACATGATCGATCTCTGATTCGGCCCATGTTGTGTCTGATGGGGCCTGGTAATGGATCTTGGTTAGAAACTTGAATGACTCAAGAGGCATCTGGGGAAAAAGAGATCAGTCAAACCTGTATTAGTGGCCACCTCTATAGAGCTGCCACCTGTGTATAAAGACCACTCTTCATAACCCCAAAATGACACTTTCTATAGAAATCAATGCCTATAAAGGTCATTTTCCTCAGGTCCCAAAGGTGACCGTTATACACAGGTTTCACTGTACTTTACATGTTACTGTACACAACAAAATATTCCAGAACTTCATACTGTATAATATATAACAATATATAAACCAGATAAACTGCCTCAAAATGCCCCCTCGGCTTAAACACAAATGCTGTTAACTGTTCAAGCGCAAGCACAAGCACAAGCGCATTAAATGTTCTAAATCACACATTTGAGAGGGACAAAGTGGGGCTGGTTTATACAACCATTGGATACATTCTCGCTGTTGGTAAATGTAAACAACAGAATGATTCGGAGCAGGCCTAATTTCTTGCAGGTGAAGTCAAAGAGAATTGATTCAAGGCACCGTAAAGTTTTACAATAAATTACATCATGTCATGATATCTGTTTCTTACCTGTTCTTTTGGTATTCCAAGTTCGAATTCCATTCTACGCTGAGCAGCAAGTTTAATCCCGCGATGTGCTTTGTCAACCAACTCGTCTTCCTCATATCTTGGATGACTGCAGCAAGTGTTAGTAAAGAAATTTGGAAAAGTTATCTTAGAAGATGATCTTTGTTGCAATAGAAGCTTATTTTCTGAGTTGAACAAGAAAACACTGAAGGCTCTATGCAGCTTCCCAAGGTCTCCAGAGACCCTCCTGTGGCATTCTTCCTTCGTCATCGAGCCAATGACGTTGTCGCTTTGATCAACAAGACAACATGAGTCTTTTAGTTGCATTACCTGATTGCTGCAACTCCTTAAACTTCCTTTTAAATAATTATTTTTACTAGAAATTGCTCTAAAGATAGTACAGTCGTTTCTGCACAAAATCCGAAGGGCCGATCGTGCAGACGCCATCTTGAAATGTACCTCAGTCACAGTCACGAGTCACAGTAAAGGTCATATATTCTCGTTTCCAACCCTTCCATCTCAACGCAACGGAGGCGGGAACTTCCAAAATCCAAACTTGCTTTTGGTTCATCATGAGCAGAGAACGACGAAAGTCGCGGAAAAGATCAAGAAAAGGGGACGAAATAGCCCTAGATGCTTCATGTACGGAAGAGGAAACTACTTATGGAGTTAATTTTGTTAGAAAATGTTTGAAGCAGCGTTATTTTGGAGGAGACAAAGACANTTGATTGATTGATTGATTGATTGATAGGAGTATATTTCAGACATAAAAATAATGCATACAAAAAGAGCAGTTAGAATGTACATGCTTTGTTACAATTTACAAATATGATATGAGCGCATTTCTTGATGCCATCCCCCTTCTTGNAATTTTCGTGGCTATGGAAAGCACTATGAGGAGAATTTAAGGTATGTCTGCATGATCAAGTGATAAAGGCTATAAAAATCATCAAAATGTGCAAACGTTAATTTCAAACATATATAGTAATAAACAAAAATTTAGTATCCAAAGAATTAGCTAGTTACAAGCAAGAGTAGTTTCCTTGTAGAAATCTTAAAACTAGGGTAGCTAGCTAGGCTACTAGCCTATTCTTATAAACAGACTGAAAGCGTCTGTCGAGGCCATCAACGTTCAATGCAACTAGGGATGAGCCGATAGAGATTTTTGCCGATATACCGATACGATATATCTGCTACCGATAAAAAGTAATTATCGACTGATACCGATACAAATACCGATATAAAGCCATACCTTCAAAAAGCGAATTCAAACAATACATAACTGGAAAACAACAACCAAGTTATATCTTCCCATTTCGTGTTTTCATGGTAACCGAGCATTTGATTGACTGAAGATGGGATTGACGAGGAAAATTTTGATCGTAACTCGTTGAGAGCCGTCCAAATTGAAATTACAAGTCAAGTGAGGCATCTCGGCTAGACAATACGGAACTCACAAGTTTTTTGTCAGAAAGCAAATGATTCTCTGTCGCGACTGCTCACGACGGAATTGAAGCTGTTCTTTTCATCAATTCAATCTCCTCTTCAATAAATTGACCGGCGAGACAACGGTCAATAGCTTAGGACAGTCACTACACATCAGTCTTCTTGAAAATTCTACACAACAGCAGCAACGTGCGAGACAAATTTCGGACTGTTTCATCGTAAGACCGACCGTGCTGAAGCGACCAACTTTGCTTTATTCAGAAACAAGCCGTCGAGTCAAAAACTCAACCGCTCTCGCTAGGAACGTTTGTTGAGGTCGTATTCTAAACGTAAATGGCTTGCTAATACCGTTGAATGATGCACATACTATCATTTCCCAAATGAATTATATAGAATTCTATATCGGCTATCGGCTGATAGGCTGTTACTACATCGGGCCGATAACCGATATGAAAATATCACCGATATATCGGCCGATACAAATACCGATACGATTATCGGCTCATCCCTAAATGCAACACCTCTGCATGTCCAGAGGCGCCTCGATAGATTATCTTATGGCTTTAAATGTTGATAATAATTTTTGCTTTGTCTTGTTTTAGAGAACTGTCGTCAATCCTCAAGCAATGCATCGAGTTTGGGGAGAGCAACTCTGCAATTGTGATTGGCCCAAGAGGCAGTGGAAAGTCCAAGGTATGATGATGCTGTATCTTATCAATTATTACGTATTCTAGGATCTCCTCCCGGATGTTACCATTTATAGGCCTAATCAGAATTTCTAGCTCCAAATTATTGTATTAAAGTGCTACTGCCACCAAAATTGATATTTCACATGTGGATAGAGCTTGATGAGAAAATACGATTGGCAAAAAGAATTTTTCAACTGAGACATCGAGAACACCAGAGATATCAAGCTCTGAACATCGACTTTTGACGACTTTTGAGAATATTTACTACCAGTGAAAAGGGGGCGGAGGTCGGAACCCAGGTCGGAATCGCTAACAAGGTTAATCGGACAACAACTTGCATATGGTAACTTTATACTTTGACGATGAGGCAGGAACAATATACGACATGCAACCGATGCCAATAGAGACCAATCATGTCCAACAGCGGACAAATAGCAGGATGTGACGAGCAGACAACACAGCGATGAAAGTCAAAGAAATATCAAATGATCGACGTATCGCTTTTGATTGCCAACACGCCATCAAATGATGCAATATCTGTATGCATCTATTTGTATTTGCTTGTTAATATTTGACGGTCATTACCAATGTCATATGCTGATTACCCTTGCCTGTTTTCATCTTCAGCTCATTGACGATGCACTGAATGCCTTTAACGAATCCAACCAGGGTGACTTCTTCACTGTCAATCTCAACGGTAAAAAGATGTTGATTTATTTGTAATGGTTTTTCTCTTCAAGA
>OFHS01000404.1:5621-35504 GCA_900245855.1 Calvadosia cruxmelitensis
CACAAGGCCCCAATCTAATAATCTGTGGGAATATGACAGACGTGTGTGCCACTCGCTCTCGCACTCTCTATGATGTTGCTATGTCAGATTCATTTGCCGTCTTTAAACCATTATGTTTAAACGTCATGAAGACTCTGCTAATTAGTGGATTCTTGGGCGTGGCATTCGGGTAGGCTGCAAGTATGGCGCGCGGGGTTTTATTTGGCGGCGTTTGCATGACAGTACTCCACCTGATCGTCAGCTCCTGCGGCGGCGAACACGGATGCGTCTGAAGGGTGCCATTCCACGGAGGTGATCGGCGCCGTGTGGTGCTTGAACGTCGCAATGGTTTTTCCACTAAAAAAACGCACGACAATGCATCAGTCACGTGGGCAAACCAATGACTCATGGACACGTAACGAACGACACGATGACGTCATACCTCTGCAACTGTCTTAGGTCCCATACGTTGATGATGCCATCGTCCCCACCTGACACCAGGAAGGGCTCTTGCCTGTCAACAACAACAACAACAACACCATCATTGCATCAGTCATTCCCATCCAGCCAAGGATGATTGGCCACGTCGAAGGGTAGCTGAGATGACGTCACCTGTTCCACGAGATCACGTTGACGTCGCTGCCATGGGCAACCGTAGTGATCATGCAAGCGGCACTACCCGACGCCCTGGCGTCCCAGATTCGAATCGTTCTGTCGACGGAACACGACGCAAGGACCTGCACGGAAGGATCGCGATGTTAGCCTATCTGCATATCCAACTTATCTAAATTAGAAAGTTTCCTCCATCTTACATTGGCCTCGTTTGGGCTCCATTGAATGTCTTCGACTGATCCGGTGTGCGCTGAGTAGGGTCGTTGGTCGACGTGAAATGAGCCCCCTTCGGTCATTTGCCAGAGATGCATCGAGTGGTCATTAGAACCGGTCGCAAGCCTACCAGGGAAACACACAGACAGGCAGACAGACAGACAGACAGACAGACAGACAGACAGACAGACGCTCATCAGTACTCACAAGACAATCACATGCCTTTGCATCGCCATGGCCAACTACCGTACCTGCTGCTGTTGACGGCTGACCAATCCATTGCAAAGCCTTCCATCTAGACAATAATAAAACAGGCAGTCATTCATACAGCCCCAGGCCTTTCAATGCCATCCACGTGCGGTGTAACAAGGCTTTAGCTTACGCGGTGTCCGCTGAAGGAGAAGAGTTGCCTCGCCTTGGCGGGAAGCTGGACGTGATCCTGTGCCGATGTGCTGTCCACAGCCTCGATTAAAGGTGAACAGTCCCAGATGAAGACGGATCCGTTGTCAGACCACGTCGAGACTATGTGTCGATCAGCAATACGAGCGCGCTGAAGAAAATGCACGAACACACAATACAAATTGACCAATGACATAACAGTCTGTGTAACAGCAGGGGCGTAGCCCTACGAAATGGACTGGAGACACTACCCCCTATTTCTCATGGAGGACAATGAGGCTATTTTGGGGTATCAACCTTTGCTTGCAATTGCCACTTGCGCCATCTTGCAAGGGCGCTTTCCCGTCCCTGTTCATGTTTACCCCATCAGTCCCGTCGAAACACAACGCACACGCTCGCCGCATCTGACGCCTCGCCATCACCCACACATTTGCAACAACAAAACATCGCCTCAAGTAAGTCTTGATGCCATCTATCTGGACGAGGCATGGATACCAGAATTTACACAGTGCTACCACAACACTGCGTCTAGTCTGACCACGCCATTGTAACCTGCAGGATGCAGATGAGATTGAGGCAGCCCTCGCTCGCAAATGCTACCTTCTCTCGATTGGACATCACCGCGTCGAAGTGAACGAGACGGCCAAGACGAAGCCATTGTGCAGCCAAAGGCTAAACTATTTATACAATCAATCATCAATATTATCAAACCAACCGACGACTGCTGTTGTCTAACTACAAAGCAATTGGACTAGCGCATGTTACAAACGCAGCCATCACGCCTGCAGAAGTTGACAAATAAACAATTCAATCAAAGATCGAAGGACGGCAATGAATAGGATGCAGCTGGTAGCCGCTGTCATTCACTCACCCTAATCCGATTGACAGCTCCCGGATGCTTGATGCTGGCCGTCTGCATCTTGGGTCCGTCTGCCTCGTCTTCAATGTAGCTGTCGTCAGAGTCAGCTGAGAAACGAGGGCAAGATATTCACGTCAATCAACAAACTCCAAATGCAACAATGTTAAATCACGCAAATCAATGCCTGCTGATTCTACGTCACAAGATTCGCTTGTTTTGAAATCAGCACAAAATGTCACCGGTTGCGGCAATAGCGAAATTAAGCGATGAGACGAAGGTATCGATTAGTTTGATCTCTCTTCTGTTTTGGAATTTGAAAAACTGTTGCCATTGGTAACATGCCCTTCTCGGCGACAACTCAAATCAATGCAACGTATCTAAAGTCCTCTTCACGATCCTGAAGGCAAATCGAAGGCCTGTATGTAGACGAAGCTGTTCAGACATAATAATGGGAATGGAATGGCAAATCTTTATCAGCAACGGTGGCTGTTGAGAACGGGCGTTAAATTGATTGATTGATCGATGGATTGATTGATTAATTTGTTGATTGGGTGTTGCCTACCATCGTCTCCGCTGCATTTTGCCAGTCTTGACATCTTGACAACCATAAGGACATTTTGTGCGCCTTGCTCCGCTTGGCTTCCTGTTGCAACGTAGCATGTCATCGGGTACTGCAGAGAAAACATCACCATCAGCACAACCCATCCATCGGAATGCATGGCGGATCGCATTCAATATATTGTGACGTATTGAAAGGTGAAATCCTTTCCGGAGCAACCATCACCAGAGGAACTAATGAGAAGTGTTACAGGTAGTCGCCTAGGACAGGTGGTCGCCTAAGACGGGTGGTCGCCTAAGACAGGTTTGACTGTACATTAATAGAGATATGAAATGAAAGTGAGATCGTCAGGTGACATTTATCCATTCTAATAGAAGAAGAACATCCGTGTGATAGGCCATACAGCGCTGGCAAAAGAGCTTGTGCGTCTGAGGTGCTTATACCAAAAACAAATAGAAACAGTCTTACATCTGTCCTCTCCTGTCCGAGGTTGTCTGGAATGATATCGAAGCTTAGACAAGGAGCTCCCGTTTGTCCCTGGAATGAGAGCAGTTACATGAAGCTAAAGGCATCGCTCCACCAGCAGCATTAATATTGCCATGACAACACAATGCACTTAAACCATTGATGACGTACTGAGTGATACATCTCATAGGCGCTGTCATCCATTGTTAGTTCTTCACCAGCCTCTATCTGGTCGCCAGGAAGGAATACCTGTCAATCAGCAAATGACGTCATTTGAAAGAACTTCCACAGGGAATGATCATCACTATTTATAAAACTTCTGCTGTGACGATTGGTCAAATGTCAAACAATGAATGAAAGGTTCACTTCAAAGGAGAGATCTGATCAACAGATTTGCCAAAGGCCTTTGGATTATTACCGTTATTATTATTATTATTATTATTATTATTACTATTATTATTATGCTTCAATGAATAGGATATCGTGCAGAGCTAGATATATAGCTGTCACCATCATAACAGTGAAGGAATTGCAGTTTTACACCAACGCTGCGTTTCTGCTAAGGGCTTACCACAATTTTCCAAATATCTTACAAGTTATCTCAAAACCGTTAAATTTTTTACAAAAACATCATTGTAACTGGTTTTCAGGACAGCACAATTATTATATATTTAATTTTAGTGCATTTGTAATTCACGTTACTTCGACTTCAAATTGTAAATATTGTCTTGTGGCCTGACCTCGCAGCAAAAACATATGCATTTAGCGCACACCTGCATTTGAGGTATAGTAGAATAAAACAAATAAAAAACATCATCATTATCCTGGAATTAAAAACGGATTATTCAGTGTAGACGACATAAGAATAAATTATCAAAAAATAATTGCAAATATAAGTCGACTCAATAATGATTGCAATTAAAAAAGAATTAACAACAAAAGTTAAATTAAATTAAATTCATGCAAGGCAAAAAGATTGCATATAATCTGCATAATTTAAGTTCCACCGATGCTTTCTAGGATACCCCTCCTCAGTCCTCATCTAAATCTGGAGCGTGTTCCACTGGGGATCGGGGAAGACATCAGACCTCTTGATTTGAAGTAGCATCTCCTAGAAATAACAACAGACACAAATGTGTTTAACTATCATCTACTTTGGGAGCGACAAAATGCACACATTAAGGTTCATTGGATATAAAGGTTTCCTTTGCAATTTACCACAGGAGAATGACAAGAAAGTAAACAAGAACATTGGCATTTGTATTTTTCAAACTAACGAATCAAACAACCAACCTTCTGTTTCCATGCTGTCTCTTGCATCATCTGAAAAAAAAAGTGAAAGGAGCGAGTAAACTACTGCAGGAAACACATTTATGTTATATTATTAATTGTCATTCATTCACTCAATACACATTGCTCAAGTGATCAAGTGGCCAGTAGCAAGGCATTCACTTGTCTGTTCTTCTATTCTTCTACTTCTTTGACAACTAAGAATCAATTCGGTGCTGGAAATTCTAGCTTAATCAGCCCAAATAGTGCTCATAGTATGTTGGCTATTAATTTGGTTGAATATTTCATTTCCAAACAAGATAGCCATGAAAAATGATCTAGAAAATAGTCTTACTTAGTGCTGGCTATATATAGGCCTACTATAATTCTGATGACCACAAAATCATACTGTGGTGGTCTTATCAAGCATTTACGTCAGCACTCAGACCGCCAATCGGCACCCTCCATCATTCGCTATAAATGTCTTGTATCTCGTAATGTCGTTCTCTTGCAATCTGTACTCTCGAGCCTTCGGATGGGCTGGCTACCCTCAGTCATATCTGCCACAATTATATACTCAACAACGTCATCCACTTGCATCCGTCCTCAACCAACGTCTCAACATACATACTCTACAATATTGACCACGTTCTGTCAAGTAGGATCTACTTTCTTTTCATGTTGTTTCAACTCTCAATAACCACAGAATGAATCTTCTGCAAGGGATCTGAGTCTCTGAGAAAGGGCTTTAAAAGGTTATTTCGTGTTCAAGAGCTGTAAGCTCAATCATCCAGTCTATAAATATTGTATAGTGTTTTCACAATGACGGTCACAGTGCTGACGGCGGCCATGTTGGTGCAACAACATTCACATTCCGCAATGTTCTATTTGGTGGGATGCTCCAACTTTGGAAACAACTTGCGATTGTAAATGGTCTCCTAAGTTTCAGTTGTGAACGGTCGTCATGCGGTTTGCTTGGAGCATTGGAAGGCGAAAGAAATTTGCTATGGGCCTAACTGCCCTATGCCCATATCATTTATTGCCTGCTCTTGCAGTCAGGCTAAGACAGGCTTCTCAGCTTCTGCACTGTGCTGCCTTCTGCCGACGTTGGTGACCTCTCCTGGATGGCAAGGCCAGGTCCTTGCCAGTTGCCAGGCCAAGCAGGTCGGGTCATAGAAGCCTGTTTAGCCAGCTAACAGCCGAATTGATATTTATGGATAACAAAATTGCACCTTAAGTTCACACGATTGACTATCTTCTTATCTAATCAAACCAGATCACTCAATTTCCAAATGTTTACCTTCCTCCAGTCTCGAGTTTAATCCGTCCCCGTCCGCCATTTTCAAATACACAAGCACGTGTCGGCAGCCAGCATTCCGAGGTTGCTCGTGTTGTTGTTGTTGCTTGCGTCTTCTTCTGAAACACCATTCACTTTTGACTTATCAAATTGTCAAAGCTGATTTGTTTTCAACAATGATTGCAAACGATATAGAGTCATTGGGACTTTCAACACGCAGCTACACGAGCATAGTAACAGATCGCGCAAAATGGGCAAAACTACTTCACGGCAAGAGAAATGACAGTACATAAACCAAAGCCCCGTTATTCCCCCAGGACTGGTTATACCGTATTATTACATCCAACGACTGACGCGCCCTGCGTCAGGAAGGATCATTGCAGCCGATTCTCAGTGAATTTTTATCCACCATGAGGATCGGCTGAAACCCCACAGCCTGTTAATCTGCAGCCAAATTAGTGAAATTACCAATCAATAACACACACGCGTGGATGTGCTTAAAGCCCTGTGGCTGATCTGGTCTGGCGCTGATTTATTCGCACTGCCTTTATTGATAAAATTGTAACAAATTCTACGTTCTGCATGGACTTATTGGTTTAGGCTTGAAGGTCAAATGAGAGATTTTCATCGAGGTACGGACATCACGAATGTCGCTCGCTAGAGGACGTTAACTCAAGATATATTCAGCATCCATTGATCGCTGAGTGTTGGGTTGAACATTCCGCAGAAGACTAGGTCAGACACAGGTCAGAGGTAGAGCAATGAACTTCAGTCGATGACGTAGGGTTTCCTTTGAAATATAAATACAACAATGGCACTGGCTGACAAGATCATGGGCGGAGGATTGGGGACCAACCACCACACGATAAATAAGGAAGCCGTGCAATTGGGATTCATATTGAAATTGTTCACATGGTAATCCGACGATGACGTAGAGTCAGTTGGTCCTTCCGTCCGTTCGTCTGTGCGTCTAGGAGTTGCAGCTGCGGTGGTAGTGCACACAGATCCAGCTGGCGTTCTTCCGCTGCCAGACGCGCGTCTCCTCGTGCTGCCGAGTGATCGGGTCGCCATTGCTGAAACGAGAGAGACAAAATCGTCGGCATTCGAAAGCAGGAGGATATCGAAGGGGGCGCGGCAGAAGCGATAGGAACACATTACAGTGAAACCTGTCTATAATTGTAACCATTGGGACCTGAGGAAAATGACCTTTATAGACAGGTAGCCTTCTGCCAAGCATGATTTCTATAGAAAGTGTCATTTTGGGGTTACGAAGAGTGGCCTTTATACACAGGTGGCTGCTCTATAAAGGTGGCCGTTAATACAGCATTGACAGTAACTCACCTCTCGAATGTCTGTGTGAGTCTGACGTAGCTGATGCAAGCTGAGTCCTCGGACAGAAGGATGACATGTGGTGACAGGATAGTGGTGTTGACGTGCGTCGTTCGCTTGGAAAGCACTGGAAACGAATGTGACATCATTAGATCATGATGGCTTCTCGCAGTAAGGTGGTGCAGCTATCAGGAGAGTGGCATGGTTCAACTTACAGTAATCAAAGTAGAACTTGTGGAAATCTAAACCCTCGACGAGGTTGCCCTTGGCAGCTGGCTCGAAGCACGTGACCCGTTCATCCACCAATTTGCTACAACGAACAGCGCAGTAGACAGCCGTTAAACGCCGCCTCGCTTAGATATCAAACAATCTCCAGACC
The DNA here is from genome assembly GCA_900245855.1 of Calvadosia cruxmelitensis. NCBI lineage: Eukaryota > Metazoa > Cnidaria > Staurozoa > Stauromedusae > Kishinouyeidae > Calvadosia > Calvadosia cruxmelitensis. The sequence continues at coordinate 12,982 of OFHS01000404.1, forward strand.
GAAGAACGACCTCTCTTACGTGTAAGTCTCGTAGTCACCCATTGTTATGCAGGCGATGAGGCGTTGCGTAATCCTAATGATCTCTTGCTCTTTGGCAGCTGATAGAAAAACAAACAAATCATAGAGTACACAACAACAACAACAACCAAAACGACAACAACAGCAGCAAGGGCAGAGGTTGGAAAGAGAGAAGGCAGCTGCTCCTCTGCAGTGATGCCTTCGTGCCGTGATGGGCCTTGAAGCGTTAAAAGCGGCGGTGGTGTTGGTCTCTCTTCTCCTTCTTACCTTTCATCTCTTCGTCTTCCTGAGGGACGACAGCTGCCTCGTCGTGCGATGACTAACACAAACAACAAACCGCATGCAGTCAGCAAAGAAGCGAGCAGCAAACCTCTTGGAATGGCATCCCTCGCATACCAGCTACGGGCAAACAGCCACCGACACAAACACACACGCCCGAGACTTACCATTTTCTTGTCGCCAGGCGACGTAGACGACTTATCCTTAGCCGCCGCTGCAAAAGGACGACAATCGATGACATCATCACACATACGACACACTTATGGCAACCGTAGCAACATCTACTGATCGCAAGCAACGTACCGAGCAACGCAGATGTTCCTGATATCCTTCGTGCAAAAACTGTCGTCAAGATGGCCCCCTGCAACAACAGAACGACAATCGCATGAATCTTTGTTGCCATAGTGCCAAAAGCCTCTTTGAGCCGTGATTATCTACTCTCTCAACTTAGCGCATTATGGCTGCCACTTAGCGAGCTTCGATGATTTAACCTCCCGTCCAATGAGTATAATTATGCCGCGTGTGTTCTTGGGATTGGCATTGAACGGCCACACCATCATCATGGCAACGACGCCAAGAGGGACGCGCGTGCATTGGTGGATGGATACTACTGACTAAGGGAGGATAAAGGGATTTGATCACCTTTAATTTTCTTCTGGCATTGAAACGCTTCAATCCGTCCAATGTCTCTTGACGGTGGAAGGTCGATGCAATCTTGCTGCGGTCCTAAAAACACAAAACATACAAGATGGTGAGATTGAAAGGCGCGGCACTTTGATTGCTGTGTGCCATTGGAAGGAGGAGATGCAGTCAACTTACAGCAATCCATGCGTGCTTCATTGCCTCAGTGGCATTGATGCGCTTCTTGGGATCAATCGTCAGCAGTTTATTGATGAGGTCCTGTCAAAGACAATCATAACCTCATTACCTACAATAATGTCATCACAAGAGATCGACCCATTCATCACTTATGAAAACCATCACATTCTAGGATTTCCTTGCATCTGCTGTGCTGTCTCACACAACATAACATAGATATAGAAATATGATAACTGGTTTACCATCTTCACACTGTGTGGAGCGTACAGTTCTGCTATTGCATATTGAGGTTGAGTTTTATGAGCACCCTCGCTTGGTCAAGTTCTGGGTAGTTCCGAAACAGTCCTGATTTCTACCAGCTAAGCAACGTGCTTTCACCCTCAGACCTACATGACAGTACTTACCTTTGCCTCTGAGGTGACAGTATCCCACTCTGGCGACGGGTACTACAGAAAAACAAACATCCGACAGATCACAGAAAAAATGGCACTGCACAAGCACAGCAACCATTCAGTGTAGTCATGACAACCTAAGTCATACATCATAGGCGCCAGCCTTAATTTGGGCATAGAGGCGGTGTTGGTCTTCATCCCAAAATGGCGGATAGCCAACTAGTAGTATGTAGAGGATGACGCCTAGACATCAGTCAGAAAAAAGAAAGAGAGAGTGGCGTCAATCACAAGACAATCGGATTTAAGGCACGCATCTAGCAACAACAGCCACTTGATAATAATGATAATGATAATAATATAGACGGTCCTCTACACGAAGAAAAGGCCGTCCCTCTTCCTCTTGATGCACTTGCTACATAAAATATGGTAATTAATATCAAAGATAGCCATTGGATGGAATATCTGGCACTTACCGCAGGCCCACATATCCACAGCACGGCCGTATGGCTCACGTCGCAAGACCTCCGGTGATAGGTAGCCTGGTGTTCCAGCAAATCCTAAACAATCGCACAAAAGTGACATGCTCAAGATGGCATAGCTTGAAATATTGAATTGCAGAAAGAAACAGATTGAATTCATGCAGCTGCCTTTGTTACTGCTATACGGCCCGTTGGGGACAGCAACGGTACTACGGTAGGTAGTGTCACTGTGATGGGTCTCACCGTGCCATGCAAACTTCTCTCCGTCAACCTCAACAGCCAGGCCAAAATCAGCCAGCTTTACCGAGGCTCCCTTTTCCTTGCTGGCAAGTAGAAGATTCTCTGGCTGCAATCAGAACGTACCACTGTGATTATGAACGGCACTGAACTTGTGGTATTGTTTGCAACATTGTAGTGTAACCCTTTCATATCACAACATTTAATATCACAACCCACTTATCATCCTTCATTTGGCTGTAAATTCATTGGTAACAATAACAAGGTTGCACTGTACTAATGTACTTCACAGATCATGCCATAAGAAATCACAGTCCAATACAATAATAATAATAATGTTGAGAACTGAAAAGCTGAAAACATTCTGTACAAGGATCTAAGGGCTTGCAATTTGCACTAGCCTGTCAAAGAAGGAAATTCATATTATTATTCAGTTGGTATCTGACCAGTGTGATTGGTGTCCCAATCTGACTGACCTTCAGATCTCTGTGTACGATATTCATGCCGTGGCAATGGTGGACACTCTCGATGATCTGCTGGATGCAGTGGCTGCCATGGAAACAAACACAATACGTCAAAGGTGATGATAGTGATGAAGATGCCATAAAAGCAGCAATACACAAACCACGGCGGCAGTGTACCTTGCATCTGCTTCACTGTAATATTCTCTTGCCACAATGTCCTCAAACAGTTCACCTCCAGTTACCCTATGATTAATGACAGAGAAAGGAATCCATTCAATTAAACATTTACAACCAGGTCATGCATAATCATCATCATTTATTCAGTGACCATGGTCAACCACACAGATACCAACAGCAACTGACACAGCACAGATGCCTACAGTCAGAACACCAGTGGCACTGGAAGGGATGACTGCATTTGGAGTCACCATAGCAACATGATACATATAAGGCAACGGAACTACAGCTCAGAATTGACCACATGTGAGAATGAGCGTCACTTACAAGTCAAATACAAGATAGTGCACTCCATCTTCAGGAATGCTGGCATGAAGCCTCACTGAAAATTAAAATAAGCAAATCGATATTGCTAAGTCAGATTATCTTGAGCGAATTGAATGAAAAAACATAGCACGCACTACACCATTTGCAAACCAACCGATGTTGGGGTGCTTTAACATGCGACATATTCTTGCTTCTCTTTCAAGCTTCTGGAGATCTAAAACAAAAGCATCATCATCTCACTCAACGAGCTCAACAATTGGTGAACTACAGCTGAAGACATAATCTGATTGTGAGGTTTAACAACTCACACAGCATTATTCTCAATATTTTATAAGCTATTAGCGGTCACCTCTGTAGAGCAGCCATCTGTGTGTAATGGTCACTCTTCATAGCCCCAAACTGATACTTTCTATAGAAAGAAACTTGGACAGAAGGGCCACCCATCTAAAAAGGCCCTTTTTCTCAGGTCCTAGAGGTGACCGCTATAGACAGGTTTCACTGTATAACTAAAGGTTGGCCAATCAGGTTGTTGAAATGTGGCTTCTGAGAGCATGTTGAAAAGCAAAAATGTCACTTCACCAACGCAATAATGTTATATTTATAAAACAACCAATTTAGCAGAGAAAAGAAACCAAAAATCTCACACATTTCACAAATCACAAAGTTTTCTCAGAAGGACTTTGGTGTTTGCCCTGAAAGGTTAGCCTCCAAGCTTCCTGCTTTCTGAATCTGGAGTGGAAGGTGTACCTTCAGTGCTACATTTTAAAACGATATCTGGACAAAAAATTTTTTCTCTTGATCCTCAACGGCGGCAATAAAGATCACTGAGATATGTACAGTAATTACACAGAACAATTTCAGTCCGATTGTATTTTGTAGTGCAGGAATAAAAAGAATCAGTAAAAACCAAAAGGCTGGCTGCAGAATAAAACTCATACAGCCCACTCTGCTTTACAAAACCAGATCCAAAAGTGCTCTGTTTTGGATCTATAAAAAGGCTTGTTTTTTTAAAGCAAAGTGCTACTTGCAAATAGAAACCATGCATTAGAACCATAGTTTTATATGACGGCATCAATTATAATTTGTATTAGCCATGCTGGTTTCAGTGCAGGACAAATAGAAATTTATCTAATTATGGATTAAGAAACGATGCCAACTCAGTTTCATCAAGTTGACAAAGCTGTAGAAAATATGGAAGTGTTAACTGAAAAGATCAGCATAACTTCAACTCATCACTGGCTGAACCACACACGTTCTGTCCCCCCTTCGTGTATTTACTGTATTGGTTGTTGTTGAAAGCGTGGCAGTCTTCAAAACAGGTCATCTTTGTTTCAATGTGCTTTAATGATACTCTGACACTGATATTCTTATCCTCATTCCGTCACTAATTTTGTACAGTCAAACCTGTATTAGCCGCCAAAATGATACTTGCTATGGAAATCAACCTGGACAGAAAGACCACCTGTCCATAAGATCATTTTCCTCATGTTCCAAAGGTGACCGACTGACCGTTATAGACAGGTTTCACTGTAGTCATATTGCTGCCGTTTCAAAATTTGTAATCAAACTAATGGATAGCGCCTTGCAATTGAGAACTAACTGTTGATAATTTCAGCACTTACAGTGAAGGCAAGCACTGATGTGATCCACAAAAAACTTACTTCTATGCATCTTCTATTTGACTTGGTTATTTTGCAATGCCGCATGCAATGGTGGCATCAACACAGTATGTTGTTATGCTACGCTTTGTTACGTCCGCTTTTGGATGAGCCTGAGGTCACACAGGTCAAACCGTAGCAATGGAGGTATTAGGTCGAGCAAATCACAATTTTGACCGCCATTTGCCAATCTAGAAATCATGCTGTATTACTATGTACGACTGCTCTATACGAAGTCCATGTTTTTTTTATCGGACCACAGAAACAGAAAAACGTGCCAAACAACCCCAAATTTCAAATCCTGGCACCTTCTACAAATAGCTAGTATGGACTTTTTCGACCTCTGCAAGACAATAAGGCTCTGGTTACGCACGTTTATCATAACACACTACCCAGAGTGCCATCGCTCAAACCAGTTGAAAGATCATCATCATCACACCATTTATATTTCAAGAGGTGTACTTTATCAGTCAGGGTCTTCTCTTTTTCAGGGAAATCATACATTCAGTTTAAAAACGATACATAGGACTTTGCACTGTAGTTATAACACTAAATAAAATATATGCAATGTTGGAGAGTGTATGTTTACACTGGACACTCTACAAAGCAACTCATAGTGGTTCGTAAAATGAAAGGCGGTCGTGTTACCAAATGGCCGGTACACGACGACGTAACGAGGCTCACTCGGCGGCAGATATCTAAGGGAGATTGTTTGTGCAGATTAACGAGGGTGCGCCTAGCTCAACGGCAGAGCAGTAGACCAGCAATCCAGAGTTCGACTTTCACAGTGCCCACTTTTTCTGTGATGAGCAGCCTCGGTTTCCAACAAGCAATAGTTGCAATATACAATCAAATAACCTAAACAAAATTGTCAAAACAATAGAAAGTAATGAACTTCTTGAACTTTTTGCCTTGATCTTCAAATGTCTAAAATGTATTCACTGCAAAATAAAATAACTATTAAAATATCTCGTTCTGAGGTCTTCATGAGTCTTTGCTGCATCTGATTTCATTTGGCAACGTGTTCCATAACTTCGCATTAATGCAAATTGGTGCAAAATCCAACAGAGCTGTTTGCGAAAAGGCCGCCGTCATGCCGAGCTATGCTTTCTGCAAGTTTATTGAAATTATTGCTGCGGAATGGGCGCCTTGAATGGGCTGAACTTGCCTCGTCAACCCGTTTTGCTCCAATCATTTGAAAGGATCAAATTCAGTCTTCCGAGGCCTACGGGTATCACGTTTCTAATTAAATGTGACTTTTATTCTGAGAGCCCTATTCAGTACAAGAAGTTATGGAATGCACGTGCAGTAAAATGCAACCAGAGTTTGTGCAGACCAGAAGACGTGCTTTCCACAATAAAAATGTTGCAAACACACTTGTGTCGATGAGTCAAGAACAATCCCAGCGAAAATTTGCCGAGCTTAAGCAGGGCCTGCCTGGACGGGAAATCCTCATATAAACGATTGATAAAAGCAAACCACCACGGCATCAACCAGGCTGGCGCGACTCATGTAAACAGGTCCTTGGAAACTGTAGTTCGCTGGAAGCAGTCTGTTGCATGTACTTTCTCAGTGCAAAACATGAATTATGTCACAACCGCCCGCCCCAGCCCCCCAGGGATGTCTTCTCAGAGTTTCCCGAGTCAGTGCAGCGGGCCAGCGGTATTTACGATAACATAGATATAGAAATATGGTAATTAATAGTTCAATGGTTTACTATCTTCACACTGTGTGGAGTGTACAGTTCTGCTATTGCACATTGAGTTTGAAATTTATGAGCACTCTCTTTTGGTCAAGTTTTGAGTAGTTCCAAAACAGTCCTGGTTTCTACCAGCAAGATGTCTTGGCAAGGTGTACGGAAGGACAAGCGTTAATTCAACATCTGGAAGCCGTTTGCCTCGCACAGGTGGCACTTCCTCCGTTATGGACAATTTCCCTCTGGTCAGTCAAAAAGAAGAGCATTGCAAATACAACGTTCAGTACTGTGTGGAGCAATAGGTCATGGGGAAATCTGAGAGAAATCATCAAACACACACTTAGTTGGTGTCCAAAGAAATGAGCGCAATTTGGTAACGACAGTCGCAGCTGCTAAAAGGGGAACGTAGGCCTACATATTTAGTTCCGTGAAACTACCCACAGCAAGTGAAACCAGGCCATATGCAGGCGATCAACTGACAACCCGGAAATATGCGCGGCGTAATCTGCCCTTCGACGATAAATGAGAAACTATCACTTCATCGTCAGGGAACGAATGAGAATTCAAGTCCAAGTCGACGCGGCAAAGGGGCAAATGACACTACACAAAGGCTGACTGGTGGGTTACTTGTTGCAAACAGAAGGCGAGCACGAGGAAAGCGAGCCAATTGAACAAAGCTAGCGCACCTTGGGCAACCAACTCAACAGTGCTTCAACAGGTGCTGGACACAACAGAGACATTACACCAACAACAAAAACCTAGGCGACATCCGAAGGGCTGCAAAATCGCGAAGGAAGAACAAACTGTCACTTGCTAGACGTTGAATTGATAACAATCCCGCGGACAGGTTGGCCATCGCCTCACAACAGCCCGTTTGAAGCTGTCAGCCCAAGCACGCCTGCAACTGTTCAGTCAATAAAACTGCAGCAGTTATTAACGAGATGAGCGATGCCAATGATTTCCACACAGTCCAGCCGGCGCTTTGGGTCACGAGATGACAGCCATAAACGGACGGTCGACTCAATTCCAGCGATGAGACAGTACCGAAGCATCTGACGCTAGATTTAGTAAATCCAGCCAAGGCCGAACAAAACGCAGGCACATATCACAGGGCCAAATATAGCGAGGAGTCAACTTGCATAGCAAACAGAAGGTAGCAGTGCAGATATGAGCGAGTGAGGCAGTCCCTTGTAAACTCGCATGCAAAAAGATTGCTATCATTACAGCAATGGTGGTTACCTAAATGATATGTCCTTAACGAGTTTACATACCTCTAGCTGACAGTTTCCGTGTGTTGAATATCTTGGCAGCAAATTCTACTTTCGACTCTTTGTGGATGCATCTTCGAACAATACTAAACGCCCCTCTGCACAGAGAGACAAATGACAAGGCGATGCAACAGGCAGCAGACACAAGCAAGCAAGCCGTTCAACACAACGTTTGCAAGCACTGTTCATGACTCGTACTTTCCAAGTTCCTCCTTCAAGTCGTAGATGTCGTTGAACCTAGTCCCGTTAACGGCAGTCATGTTTGCTGCGACAATCTAGGGCCTGTCCAACGGTCCTTCTCGGCGACAGACGACGCGGCAATACAAACAGCAACACAACTTCCACCGCGGCAATAGCCAAACTCACTCGGCCGTGTCGACGCCGTGCCACTCTCGTTCACTCGCAAGGTCTAGGCGAGGCAAGTGACGACACACGCATAAATCAGCATACATTTAATGGCGTTCAATGACGTTCTGAGCTGCCACTGATCAGATTAGATCTTCTTCCCGGTGTTCAGCTGAATCATGAATAAATCCTTTAAAATACAGGTTGAAGCAGGCTGCATGCGTCGGCTGCTCTTCTGAAGTTTCTTCCAGCATTGGCCATCGTGCATCCGCACATGTGGGATGGCAGCTCTTGATCAGGGTCAGCTCAGGACGGGGTGGGTGGGGATGGCCCTCGGGGATGGCTGATGAGAAACGGCAAGCGCACAACTCCTGATCTTGTTCTATCGAGGGTCACAATCTCCGCAACTGTATTTAGCTGTTATTTGCAAGCTTGGCGGACAATCTGTTTCATATGTATAGCTGCTAAGCGGCGTTGAGACGGCTGCCACGAGCATATACTTCCAATCTGTCTACGAAGACATCACAGGATCTTCAGCAGTGAGAAGCAACAGCTGCCGGCAGAATTCATCCATCGCGGTCGAGACAAAATAGAAACTAATTTATGGCAATCGAAGAAGAGACATTTGCCCCTAGAAGGCAGAAGAGAATACTGGGGTGGGGACGGTAACAATATTTTTCTGACCGGAATGCAAGATAGGGCCTTGCTGGGAACGCCAGTAAATGTTTCTTTAAAACCCAGTTAATTTATTTCTCTGTTCCTCTTTCCTGTGTTACCACAGCACCGTTGGTTCTCCCCAGGAACGAGTGAACGACACTAGTGATGGAGGCGCACAATGTCGTGAGTATGTTTGCTGTCTAAAATCGAGCTTGGTTGACTTCGAATCGCAACGCATGAACTTTAGCGCAGTGCGTCTCCCCGTGACTCCCTTCTGCACGATACGCAACTCAGCTGCCCCATTATTTGCCAGGATCAAGATTACACATGTAGAATGCAAAGATCGTAAACGAGAACTTCTCAAAATATCACAATATTTATTTTGCCTTCAAAGTGACAAAAATCTGCAAGAGGAGAGCCTCGTATCCGTACAACGCTTAATCCACTTCGCTTTGAAATACAAATATAAAAATTTAATTAAATCCTACTAATGTTTATAGTTGAATGAGTTGTCATTTATCGCGTGTCATGACATCTGCTTGCAAAACACGCTCTCCTTTCCCCATTCCAAACACGGTCGCATTTCTGTTTTATTTTCCTGGTGGTACATCAATTCAGTAAGTCGGAGACGCCCGTTCCCAGTCCACTTTGAAGGATCACACGTAACCATGAGAATGAGATAACGTGGAATGAGGACGAGGCCTAGCGGGTTGCAGGGCCTTTCTTTGGAGCAGTCATTCTACTTCTTGTTTGGGTGTGGTCATCTGAATAGCCCCTTTGGTAATGGATTGGCTTGGCATCGGAAGGCGCTCGTGACATGCTCGTGTTGTTAGCCGTTCGGTTAGCTGCAAATCAGACGCAAAGGCACTTGAAATAGTTATATTCGATCTCACTGCAACTCATCAACAAGACGATCGCACGCACGCACCTCGATGACACTGCTGTTGGCGGTTGTCTTTAGCCTTGGCCTGTTGCATAGCAACCTGCTGGTTCGAGAACGAGATCCTTCGCGGCGAGTAGCCCTTCGGAATGTGATTGGCCACCTTGCTGGCCCATGTCTCTTTGACGGGCGTTGCCTTGCCAACCACGGCGAAGGTGTCCTGCTGGTCGGTGATTGATTTCAGCGGTGAAGTCTGCGGGCGAGAGAGAGTGCCGTGCATAGAACGAGGCTGGTTCAGCAGGAACAGATGGCTAGTCCACAAGCACTGCTGGCTCTGCTGCTGACTATTCATTCTCACACAGCGGCTTAAAATTCGAACGGCGACATAAATATGACATCAAAATAAGTTCTAACAATGTCGCAATCTTGTTTACACTTAAAAACAGTAAACAAGAAGCGTCAGAAGCGTGAAGCTGCGAATAAAACCTGCCATAGGATTCCAATGACTCACGGGGAAATCTGTCGAGCAGAGTGTGTCGTGGCTGTCGTCGCCCAACAAGTGGGACGGAACGAGGGTCAGCTCAACCATCTTCTGAGTCGAAGTGCTGCCAGGTGTAAAAGACACTGGAAAGCGATAGCGTTGCACCTTGGGACTGTCGACAATAGCCTGAGAAACAAAATAAACTAATTCATCATCACATCTGCATAACTTGGTAAACGTTCACGTACTACAGTACCCCTCCACCATCCCCCCGAGTCAGAAGAGTGAAGCAGCACTTGAGCTGCTAACACAAGAATGTATCCCTTTACTAAACTGGCCGCCGTATTTCAACGTACGAATACGCAAATTACCTAGTTTGTCAGCCATGCTATATTCACGACATCAGCGCCATTAATTAAACGTGGCTCTTGACAACATGCTTTGACTGCATCCAAGCGTATAATTATACTGAATCCCATGCGAAATGGAAATGGCCGTCATACATTATTAACTGGACGTGGAATGGACATTTTGGAGGCAAAAATCAATCAAATCAAATAATCAATCCGTCTTGAGGTGAGCAGGTTTCTATCAGTACTTTGGATGTTTGTACCATGAACATTTCTGAGGCGTTAGAAATTCTTTCAATCCTAGCCTCCAAACGGCTGACTATACTGCAAAGGAGGCTGTTAGCGATCTTCATGTCAACAAGAGGTTTGTCTGGTGTCGTCTTCTGCTCCTCATCCAGCATGCTTCACTCCTCTGACGAAGATTGAAATGTTTTTTCTTTTCTCGATTCCTTCCTCAAGCTTTCGTTCTGATGGCAAGTTTTAGCCACCCTGATTTTGCGCCACTTTGCAAGCCAGATTGCAGCAGTTCTTCTCAGCGCATGCGCTGGTAATCACGTGACAGTTCCCAATAGTGCGGCTGTCATAACGCCTCTAAGTTGGTTGCGACTGAGGCTATCGGAAGTCATGATTATTCAATAGTCCCCAGAACCGACCAAGGACAATGCCGCATAATCATCAACATTATGAGCGAAAGAAGACTACGAACGAAGTGTTGTCAAGATGTCAATTGATACCATGCGCTTGCCGACGTTTCAACCGCATCAAAACAAGACTGCAGTCGACTGACCAGCGGTCTCGATGAGAAACAATACCTCGAAGTTGATTACACATTCAACATCTGGCGATGTGGCTCTGACGTCAGAGATAAGCCATCTGCGCATGACAAAGGGCGCCTGCAGAACAAGGGAGATCGAGAGTGAGCGATTGATTGATCGATTGATTGATTGATTGATTGATTGATAGTTAACGTCACGTGACCTCGCGTAGCCTGATCTCTTCGTTCCTGTCTCGCACGAAGAAAGCGACGTCCTTCGAAAGAAAAAGCAATCAATATGGTGAGAGAGAACAAAACAAGATCAGAGCCAAGCAGAGGCCGCTCAGCGTCTCGCGATTGTGTGCGCGAGTAAGCAAGCCGACCTGAACTACGCGCATGACGTCAGCGGTGCAAACGAATTCGGCGAACAGCTTCCACTTGCACTCCTGCAAATGACAACAACCCAGCAGGCCACGTGATATTGGTCGAGAAGGACCAATGGAAATGAAGGACAGTGATGCGGGGTGTACCTTGGACTTGGGATCAGTGCAGCAATGACTGCCGATCAGGATGGTGAGATGAAGCAGAGAGATTTCATCAGGACTTCTGAGCAGCGTCCCTATCTACCATGACGAAATCACAACAACGTCATCAGCCAGTGTCAATAAACCACAGGGAGCACCTCGAGAACAGAGCCTCTTACCCGTGAGTCCAGCGGAGGGAAATGAGACAAGTGTTCAATCTCATGGACCAATGTGTTGATTTCTTCCTTTGTGTAAAATGAAAACGAGATTCAAAAGCGGCACTACGATATGACACGCCCACCCAACATCACGTGACCCAACATGATTGATTTGATTGGAGATCATCTACCTGAAGCTCCAACCGATGTCCGTACGATGTGATACCAAGGTCCTTCAGGTGCTCAAGCGTCAGTCTCGGTAACCTGGGAAACAGAGAATAAATGAATGGATGGATGGTGTCTCAGTTGCCATGGGAACCATAGGCCTTCACAGCCAGGAAAATCATAATCTCGCATTGCATTTTTGCAAACATTCTCTCCGAAGAATTGTGCCAGATTACATAACAATTATCTGTAGCCTCTTTCTTGTGTCAGTTAGCCTCCTTTACAGTAATTCTAATTATTCTTATTTCGGTTTTGCTTACATTACAGTATGTAAATATCGTTGTTCACTTGTACACACGCCTTATTACTCCTTCATATAATTAACAGGATCCTGACCACCATTTTGTTACAGCTGGTCCCCAAATAAATAAGCACTGCTGCTTATCGCATGGGCCACCAGTTGGTCAAGATTGTAAAGAAATCTTTCGACATTATCTAAAAAACTAATTTTGCTGTAATTTAAATATGTTTGCAAATTAATGTAAACCTATCCAAAATAAAATCAATTAAAATCAATTAAAATCAATTAGTATTACAAAGCACATTGCATTGAAGAAATTAGCTTATTAATTACATCACTCTTTGGCGGCATTAATACGCTCGTCTGATCATTATTATCATTTGTCTGAGAATCAACATCGTCTCACATAGCTACGGTGGCTTCTCAATTGGCTGAAGCCAGTCAAACATATGACGATATAGCCTACTGGACGCTTTTCAGGGCATATAATAAATCAAACAGCACAACTAATTATGTGACCACAAAAGGTCGTAAATTACATAAAATACAATAAACGCAAAGAAACAATTAGTAGCTAGCATTCCGAGTATTATACAATACTAGAGAGGGTGACATGAGGGTACCTGCGTCCGTTGATGTTGTTGTGGTGAAAGGTGTCTGCATATTGGTAAAGATGTACGGCTAAAAACAAACAAAAACAGCCAATCAGACCTACTCACAAAACAACAACAACAACAACAATTCAAACAATATAGTTGATTTGGCTGTGAATGAACTGTTCACTCTGGCAACCACTAACATGTAGAAGGAAAAGAACTTGTTGTCAAGCCCTCAACTTATTACATGATGTGATGGTCAAAATGATTTACAAAAAACCGTCATCCTAGCAAATCACTGCGGGCATTCAAAGGTCGATTAAAATCAGTAGATTTGTCAACATTTTGTAAAGTAAAGCGCTGTTAATCAATTATCAGGCTGTACAGAAATAGTAATTAATTTTTATCTTGTATCTGCTTGTCATGGTAATTACCATGCAAATTATTACATCAAATAATATCAAAATACAAGCAACAACAACAACACCAACAAAAGTTTCACAAGGAAGATTTGTGCTCTATGCTACAATACACAGCTCCCCTACAAAGATCGCCTGGAACTCCTACACCTTGACTCCCTTGAACTTCGACGAATTCGTTTTAATTTGTACATGTCATGTAAGATTATATTCCATCTAGTAGATTTAAAGTCAGAAGATCATTTCGTGTTGCGCAGCAACTTTCGTTCGACCAGGGGAAATTCGAAAAAATTACAGCACCGGCATGTCCCTGTCAATAACACTGTACTAAAGTCGTTTGGCTATCGCGTGATATCGATTTGGAACTCTTTACCAGGAGAAGTTGTTACTTCTTCGTCATTGGCCATATTTAAACAACGCCTGCTGGCAGTAAATTAACCAGATTTTGTAAGTGTTATAGATTCTAGGCTGCACATTAGTGAAAGCTGTATTACTTTCACGTGCTTGCCCGTCAAAATGTATAATAGATTTGAGAATTTTGACAAATATATCAAATCAAATCAAAAGCAGCAATATTACAGAGCAGCATAAGTGTCTGTGCATCCTGCAATGCTCACATCGTTGTGCAATGAGCTGGAGCCAGATGAACTAAAACAAGAATAAGAACGGAAGGATCAACGGAAATGACATCTCTTACAAATTCATCATCATCATCATCTTCCATGTAATTGAAAACATCAATTCCTGATGGCTAAATCAATATGAGCGTACTTTAAATGCAAAGTTACAGAGCAACATCTTTACATGAAGAAGAACAAATAAATATGCAATACAAACATTACCGGCATACAAAATGTACACAAATTAAACATATATCGTCTAATACTATTGCATAGTATTTAAAATACAGTCAGACCTGTATTAGCGGCCACCTCTGTAGAGCAGCCACCTGTGTATAAAGGCCACTCTTCATAACCCCAAAATGTCACTTTCTATAGAAATCAACCTGGACAGCGGAAAGACCACCTGTCTATAAAGGTCATTTTCCTCAGGATACAGAGGTGACCATTATAGACAGGTTTCATTGTATAGCCTGTTACAAACAATTTTAAACTTGGTCAAATCGACAGGTTGCTTAAGCTGACCATAGGGTGAAGCATTCCACATCCTAACACCACTGGCCCGAAATGAACATACAGTAGGTGGCACTTCAGGCATTTCAAACATCATGGTCAGTGGACGCAAAATCAGCAAAAAAGCAATGCCACATGGCTAAGAGGTCAAGTTTAGAATGCCTCATTCAGATTGCCACCCTTTTGATATGCAGTACTGTGCAGTACCACAGTGGTTGTTGGACTTCTGAAACTGGCGATGTTTATTAACCTTTGAATAAATATGCAGTTACATGTGGCTAGGCCTTATGTGTCATTCCATCACAATATATCTATCTCTCAATCGTCTTTCACAGTAAACACAAGGCGTCTTGATGACGTACCCACTGACATTGACATTGATGACCCCAATGACATTGTGGCAACGTCATAAAGACGTCTGCTATATTAACTGGGCAGTGATCATGCGACGCAAACCTACTACATCAAGCTCGTTCCAGTCTTCCAGAGCAGTCTTGGTAAGTGTCTTGAACTAAAAAAGAAAACACCGGAAGACCTTTACCAAGCGATGACAGAAAATGCAACAACGCCCGCCGAATGCGTTGGCAAGACGACAGTGCTGTCCGCTGATTGGTTGCATTGCGGCCTACCTGATTCTTGTAAGCATCTTTCCTCAGTCTCTCGTGATTGACGAGACGCAACTCCCTCTACAAAGACAACTCCGAATTACAACTAACCAACATTTCCCGCCCATAATCAGAGAAAGCAACATTCCAAAACCAAATACGGTTATCAACCTCTTGAAGCTCTTTTTCCTTCAACGTCAAATTCTTTTGCAGCGCTTTTAGTTGTGTCACTGCATCATCAATTTCAGTGCTGAAATGGCAGAAGGGCAACGCTGACCAATTTCCACAACTGCAATCATGAAATCAAGAGGCACGCTTTCAGCAAATCGCAATCACTCACCGCCACTCATCCTTCCGTGCCACAAACGAGTCAGTTTCATCCTTCAAGTTCTCTGAAAATAAGCAAAGCAAGACACTTTCATGATTATGCAAGATCCAACTACACACCATCGCAAAAAGCGTGCAAATGGCCATTTGTGAATAGCAGAACAATAGACATGAACTGATGGCGGATGGTAGAAATCACGCAGATCAGTCCTTCTGCACGCACAGCTCAAATCACAAATTGGATACAATTAGACATTATAGCCATTGATGATTGGTCAAGAATGAACAATGAAATCAAAGCGCAACGCTGATTGGTGGCTTTCTAGGCTATTGTTCGGGATGAATGTGGTAGGCTAAGCAAATGTTTGTGTCAGTTTTAGTGATAGTGTGGCCGAGGCTTCAAACATCTGCTAAGACAAAAAAAACTGACATTACTACCAAACGGCACTTATGGATATTCCTTTATCCATTTTCAATAACTATCGTCTTGAATCGGCATAGTTTCGATGGACAGCAATGACCTAGTACAAACCAGCATCAAGCAATTTGCGAAGTCAACTATAGAACACATACCATCCACTGACAACTTGACAAGACTTGCTTTGATCTCGGGAAAGGTCGGTCTCTTCTGCAAATTGGAAAGCAGTACATTAAAAAAAAAAGTTATATTGTGGAACGAAACTTGAGCCATGTCAAACTAACAGAAGGGCTGATGTCACACCTTGGGATCGGTCTGCCAACACTTTCTCAACAGCGATGCAAATGCCTCTGGGCAGCACCTTGGAATTGGAAGCCTCTGTGCATCACACAAGACAAACAAACAAACACAATGAGAACACTTGATATAAGTCCAAACGGCATAATTAAGAAAACATGATGCTATGCAGCAAGATCTAGATCAGTGTCGAGAAGAAACATAATGATATTGCAGCACCAAGCTCACTGAAAAGAGCTCGACAGACGATTAGTAGATAGGCCGATTTAACATGTATCCATCAATCACAACGCCTTAGTACGTAAGCCTCACCTCGTCTTTGGCAGCAACTAAGTATGCCACCTGAACGCCTTCCATTCCTTTGAAAGGCACCTCACTCGTCAGCATCTCCCACAGCACCTGTCGAGATGACATTCACAAGATTTTGGTGACAGATTAAATTTGGAGAATCCACTTTGTGCAGCAAATTACGCCAAATGTCTACAAACATACCACACCATACGAGAATGTGTCAGCAGCTTCAGATATAGGAAGGCTTTGAATGACCTAAGATATGATTAAATGAGAACAACAACACAATTAAAATTTGAAATGAAATGGAAATCCAATTGCGCTTGCCAATTGGGAAGGTACTGTCATCATTGTGCATTGCAGAGATTTGCATACATTTAATTAAGAGATAGATTCTTGACTCGATGTGTAGCGTAATTATTGTACTGACCTCCGGTGCCATCCATGGATACGTGCCAACAAGTGTCATAGCAGTTGTTTGTGCGTGGGCACGAGATGAACCAAAGTCACATATCTACAATTTAACGTAGTTCAGTTATTACTAATGTAAAACAATCATACTACAGTCAAATCAGTATTAACAGCCACCTCTATAGAGCAGCCACCTGTGTATAAAGGCCACTCTTCATAACCTCAAAATGACACTTTCTATAGAAATCAACCTGGACAGAAAGGCCATCTGTTTTTAAGGTCATTCTTCTCAGGTCCAAGAGGTGACCGTTATAGACAAGTTTCACTGTACAGTCAAACCTGTCTTAAACGATCACATCAGGAACCAATTAAAAGTGGTTTCTTAAGTTCTTAAAATTGTGTTCAGAAATTCTAGAAGCCACTTGAAGTATAATATTGAAAATATGGATTCACGCAAGATCACACCATCACATGCTACAGTTGACAAAAACTGAAATAGGCCTATGAGAATTGAAGTTAACTCTTCGTATCATCTGCTAACCCTTTGGTTTGCTAAACAGGCATGGTGCTCACATAAAATGACCACATGTTTATCTAATTGTCCATCCTGCTTAGAGGCATGACAAAAGCAACAGAAAGGGCATGATAGACCTTCAACTGAAGATCTTTGAAGACAAACCAAGCCACAATAAACAAACTACTTTCCTTTTTTTTTCTTCTTCAAGTACCAACTATATTTTGGTAAAATTGGCTGCCGCTGAAGCAAACTATTTTCAGAGATGGTTGCCATGACAACATACCTTGACCGCATGGCTGCTTGTGATGACAACTGAAATGAGCAGAGACGTCACTAGGCAACCACTCAACATCAACAAAAACCAAGGAACAAGACCTCAGGAGAAGGCATACCATTTTTAGACTTCAAGTCTCGATGGATGATCTTAGCAGGAGCTTCATTGTGAAGGTAATTGATGCCTGTAAATTACAAAAGTTAAGAAGACTTCAGCCAGAAGACAAAATCATCATCTTGTCTTCAAGATGTGCTCAATTCTTCTTCTAAATTCCAGTTGCTTGCTCCATTTCATAACACTTGCGAATACTTCATCATATATTTATTGTGGGGCCAATAAGCCATTGGCTTTTTCATGGGGCACATACATCGCAAAACAGGGCAAAGTTACTTATTGCATAGGTATGTTAACCACTGTCCTGCTCGTAAAACTATTTAAATGAAGCCTTGAAGTCGCTTCATCAATTGCTGATTGGTTGCTTGCTAATGACTAACTATCTGATTGGTTATGTGTTGCTACTTTTGACTTGTTTCAAAAACGTGTATACATGTCAATAGCAGGACAAAGGTTAACAACAATTGGAATTCAAACAGGTAAAATATAGGAAAAAATTATCACAAAAAGCCAGTCCATAGGAATTTAACTAACGCAACGTGAGCAATAGTCAACGTGCAAACGATGCCAACAGATACCAATCATGATGATTAAATTGATGGACTAAGAATAGGATGCCGCATATTGTAGAATCAGTACTTTGAAGGGTAAGCAATTCCAGCTAACTGAAAACAACTCTTCATGGTTGGAAATTTTCCAACAGGGTTTACCTAAGAAATTATGACCCACAACAAGGCCATAACATTGAATCACGGCAAACAGCAGGAGAACAATACGCACCGGCAGCAATTTGCATTGACCAATCCAGCAGTTGAAGGAAGTGAAGGACATTCTTGTCAAGGAAATCGAACAAGGAGCCGAGTTCAGCGTATTCTGTCACCAGACCGGTGCCTGGACTTTGTGATACGGCACCATACAACTGAACAATGTTCTTATGGCTCAACTGACTCAAGATATTTGCCTGCAATAAACATTTGTAGAGAAAGTAATTCAAATTAAAACCATATTGTTCACACCATACAAATATTAATCAAATGCCACTCTCACTTTGCCTTGTCAATACACAGTGGCCGCTCATGCTCAAGAAAACCACATCCGGACTGCCTTAGTTTTGTTCTATTAAGCGCATCATCAAGATGTGACTGGTTTGTTCAAGATGCCCTAACAAGTTTACATAATCTTACAATAAAGCAAAGATTATACAAATCGAAGTACAGAAAGCTTTTCCAATAAAAGTTCTGGCTATTCTATCGGTAATTCACCAACAACCATGACATTCTGCAGTTCCAATAATTCTTCAGTTTGTTTTTGTTAAATACCTCTGTTAGTACCGGTGTCACCATCAAAAGGTTTTTGTGCAGACCCGTGCGCATGTTGGGTCCCAAACTGCCATTTTTTTGCCACTTTTTGTATTCAATCACAATTCCAGATTGTTACTTTCCATAATATTGATTAAATATAAACGAAGGTTTTCACTTGTTGACATTGAGTGCCGCTGCTCTGTTTGCGATGACTGACAGCCAAAGCAGCTGTGTCACATGATCCTTGTGAATTCCAGGTCAAATGGCCTTGAGTTCATTGTGAGTTCTTGTTTATTCAAACTGCAGGTTTTGATTAATTTCCTCTTGATTCAGTTGAAGTGCTGATTGAAGAGCATGTGAAATGAGCTGTAATGATTTGTTTAGCAATTTCAATTGATAACTTTTTCCAAGTAATTGCCAGTGTTGTGAGAATTACTGTCGAAAAGTAATTAATTACACTACTAATTACTATCCCAAAAAAGTAATTGATTAGATTACAAATTACTTTCCAGTGGAAAGTAATTAATTACAAGTACAAATTACTTTTTCTGGAAAGTAATTAATTACTAATTACTTGGACGTTACTTTTCTTGGAAGAAAGGTCCAGCTCTAACTATTAAGACAACAGTAGCTCAGATCCAGACAACAATTACATAGAGACAAGCAATACCAGTCGACAATTTTAACACCTATCCTGCCGTTCCGTATATCATACAGGCTAGCAAAAACTTCCTGTCAAGCCGTCCCCGTATAAATACGGGCTGGCACACTCCCCTGCATATCGTTCTCCCTGTGGATGGCTGTTAGGTATGACGTGTTGTTCTTTTGTTGAAAAGAACCAATAAGAATTCAGCTTTTTTCGACTACAAGATCGCCTGATAAGCACAAGGCTTGCCAGAGCTGCGATGTTTTGAAAATTGTCTTCGAAGCAAAGGATTTCCTTACACTCTCAGCAACGCGCGTGTAGTTGTGGACAATCTCTACAACAAATTGGGGTTCCAGAGAATGATCTCCTTCGCTGTAGATCAAGACTAAGCTGCTCCACAGGATTTGGTTATGATTTTCTTCAGGAAGCAAACATATTTATCGAAGGCAAAGGCGTCTTCTACAGCTGGACGTGTAACAGGGTTGTGCTTATTATCCTGCTATTTTCTGCCATATTTTGTGCGAAACTCGCTTATTGTCCCGTGTTTTCAAAACATCCGTTGCATTGAGTGAATGTTATTGTTAAGCCGAATTCACACGGAGCAATTTGATGCGCGCAACACGGTCCCTGATCATTGACCCACAGGATACATAAATAGTGCGTACCGCTTGCCGCTCACCATTCACACGATGCAACAGCGTTGCAGAGGCTATAAAGCGGAAATTGCCACAGGGCGCGCAACTTGTAGAAGAGAACAATACTCCTTCAAATGCGCGGGAAAACGCATTTGGAATCGGTCGGCTTCCACAATAATTCTGGGGAAAGAGCTAAATCGAGTTTCTGAACTGTAGTCGTCGGTAGTCGTCGTCCTGAAATTCATAAACTGACATTAGATTCTTATTCAAGCTGCCCTTTTTATTCACGGGGCAGATAAGCCATAATGGCTCCCCAAACACATGGTTGTTTGTTTCAAGATACAATGCGGCTCCGCAAGCGTGATAACGACGTCGCTGATTGGCTGAAGTTCAACTTTCTCTTGGACATTGCGCGCAATGAGCTAAAAAAATCAAACATGTTTGATCGGCGTTTTGTTGCAGTCAATCGCGTGACAGACGCCGGCAACGAACTTAATGACTAGTCATTAACACCTAATGACTTCCTGACCGCCAGCATTGCACGCATCAAATTGCTCCGTGTGAACTCGGCTTTACGGACGTTGGCTAAAATAACTCAGCCAGGAAGTCACAACAACAGACGCTGAGCAGTTAACATTTCACCGCATTGCCATTGTTAACACAACTGTCAAGGGACACATTCGAATCAAAGTAATAGCGGCTGCGATTGGCCACGGGCAACGTTCTCCGTCTGCCGCTGTCTAATGTATAGGAAAATATTTCTTTTCAAAACGGCAAAGTAACGTCAGAAGTAACCGAAAATTACTTTTTATGAAAAGTACTCATTACCATTTAAAAGTAACTAATTACGTTACTAATTACTTTCCCGAGAAAAGTAATTAATTACCTCCAAAATTACTCGTAAAGTAACGTGTAACGCATTACTTTTGTAACGAGTATATACAACACTGGTAATTGCAATTGTTATTTTAGGCCCAGGTTAAACAGGCGGATTTCAGGCGAATCGAATACAATTCTCAATTAAATACGCCTGGAGTTCGCTGGTAATTCGCCGTTTGACGTGAATTATATTCGACAAACCCATTTTATCTGGTTTCATTTTCAAAATTTGTCTAGCCTAGGTGGATTATCCGCCTGAAGTGCGCCTTCGCGTCAAAGGGCGAATTACAAGCGAATTGTATGCGGCAGGGCTATCCCCCTCTGTGTTTATTTTTAGCAATCTGGCAGTAGAACAATAGCAAACCGGGGGTAATTGCTTCTTGTAATGTTGTAACCAGGGTAACGACGTTGAGGCAGACAGATTCTTGCCATGAGATGAAGGTACTTGCTGCTGTTTGAAGATTCTCTAACACAACATTTTTTTTAAGGAAACTCATCACAAGCTATAACAAAATTGTTAGCAAGAAATCACTTTTGACGTCAACATTGATGCGTTTCTACTTCTCCTTTTCCTCTCATTAGTCACAAGTTCACTGTTTATATTCGTGTGCTGCAAAACCGGACGTGCTGGAAAGCGAGAAGCAAGGAGAAGTCCAGCTGTGAGTGATGTACAAACACCCACAACTAATTTATATCCGCCTGTTTAATGCAAAAGAGAATTGAGTTCGCTCTTGGAGCAGATTTAATTGAATTGTATTCAATTCGCCTGAAATCCGCTCGTTTGACCTAGGTCTTAGTTGTTACAATTCTCTGAAAGTAATTGCAATTGTAATCCGATACATTTCATTGAAGTAATTGTAAATGTATTCCGTTACCTTTTCAAAAGTACTTTTAACAGCCCTGGGCCAAAATGCATGTACAGTGGAATCCGCCTAATTTAAAGGACCACTCTGCTTTGTGTACTTGTAGTAGCTTCCTATCTCCAGTCCAGTTTGCAGAGTATGGCACTTCTCGCCGAGATCTCGGGGGCGGTAGGGCCCAAAATGTTCAGGGGCACGGGCGCAATTGCAACAAAATATCACTCAGGGGCACTCCTCAAGGGCGAAAATCAAATAAATAAATAAATAAAAATAAACTGCAAAATAAATATCATACGAAGGATGTCCTATTTTGTCTTCAGTTGCCAACATTTTTGACCCACACAAGGGGCGCCATATTGCTAGCAAAATAG